>JAHHUM010002190.1:0-125000 GCA_036173005.1 Crenichthys baileyi
AATTTTTATGTCAAATAAGTTTTTTTAAATATATTTAAAATGTTTCCAAAAGGAAAAACCGGTGATGTGGGAAAACTTGGAAAGTTGGTTTTTAAATTATTTAAAACTGATTAATCAAAACCCGGACTGGTGGGCTGAAATGTATTAAAAAACCCACTGCTGCCCAAATTTCATTTTAGGGCACCAAGGAAAAAGATGGGCGGGGCACGTTTAAAATTTTCAATTTTCTGCATTAAAAGATAAAATACAGGCGGGTATTTTCGCTGTGTGCAATGACCCAAAACACGAGCTACGTGGGGGGTTTAAATCAGGGACCCCTGATATTCCAGCTACTGTTAGTCTCTCTGGTTAAAACCTTTAAAAATGTTTGGTGTCATTTTCCTTCCTCAGGGTTTTTGCGGGGGCCCTGGTTTTAATGAAACTTCAAAACTGTCTCTACGGAATAAAAAAAGTAAACACACTTTTTTTTGCTGGGGTTCTGCTTTCACTTGTGTATTTCGGGAATCTGACTCCCAACTGTTTAAATAGTTAGGATTAATTATAAGTAGGCACCCGACTTAAAATCTCATGTTCAACTTTGAAAAGTGCTTTGAGAAGACATGTTTTTTAAATTGGAAACTATTAAAAAAAAAAAAAATTTAAATTGAATTAAATTTCTCCAACAGCCCCCCAACCTTTAATGATTGCTTTCTTTTTCTTTTGGTTTTACTTTTTTGCTCTTTCAAAAAACCCCACATGGCAGGGGTTTTAAATATAAATCATTTTGGGTTCACTTGTAAGGGACATTCCTTGGAAGGTATCTTTATTTTACCTTTCCCTTTTAAACCCTTTAACCTTTTTTTCACCCCACCTGAAAAAAATAAAGGATTAAGTTTTTTTTTTTCCGGGCTCTTTTTTTTTTTAATAGTTTAAGAGCCTGCAAAAAAAGCATTTTTTCCGGGCATTCCAGGGGGTTTTTTGAAAGTCTTTAAAAAAACTAGAAGGTTTTAAAAAATTACAGTTTTTTCCCAAATTTTCCAACATTTTTAAATGAGGGCAGTTCAAAAACCTGTAGGAAAAGCCTTTCCCCGAACAGTTTCCTCTACGGGGGCCAGGGTTTTTTTTAAATTTTTAAATTTTCTGTAAAAAAATGCATGATTACCCTTTAAAAATATTTTTTAAAAAAATTTTTAATTTTTGATTTTTTAATCTGACAATATTATTAATTTTTTAATTTTAATTTTTTTTATCAAATAATTTTGGGTTCTTTTAAAGGGGTTGCCCTTTGTAAATACCAGCCTGGGAAGGCGAGGGTATTAGGACAAAGTTGATAAACTTTGGATAAAATCTGCAACACAAAGGGGAAAGGGAAATTTACACAATTTCTTAAAAAAACAAGAAATTATTAACAAAAATAAGTCACTTTAAAGTCAAAACAATTTTAATTTAAAAAACTCTTTTAAATATGCTAAAACAAACCAAATAACTACCCAAACAGAATTAAAAGAATAAGGGAAGGGCTAACGGGGTATGTACAAAATAAAAAATTTTATTAAGGAGATTGAAAATCAGACCAAAAGAGTGATGGGGAAAATTACTATTGTTATTAACATTGTTTTTTTATGTTTGAGAACCAAGGATTATCATGAAGAATCTGGAAATGAAGTTTTTAAATTAGTCTTGGAACCCAACTTAGACAATATTTGGAAATGTTTAGAAAAACCATTCACAATGCAAGATCAGATAAAAATTTTTTTATCAAAAAAAATGTTGTCAAAATGATCTGCTGGATAAAACCAACCTTCTGGATGAATAATTTTCTCAATGGTGTCTAATTAGTTGCCTTTATTTATTAAAATAATATTTGAAGAAATAATATTAAGGGAATATTTGGAAAAGAGCCAAATCTTTCTGGAGAAATGTGGCTTAATGGTGTTTACTTAGTTATCAGATTTAGTAGAATAATGTTTAGAGACTATTATTCACTAACTTGAAAACTAACAACCTTTCTGTTAAATATTCTGTATTAAGCACGTGTTCTAAAGCTGTTAGCAGTTAAGCTAACAAAGGAGGCCGATAGCTTGGCTTAGCACCAGAACCAAACACATACCTTTAAAATACCAGGGTCAATAAAAGGGTTAAAATGCATAAGCGCGGACGGCGCGTTATGAGCAACCTTCTGTGTTTAAAATCACCCTTTAAATAAAGTTTGTCTTAACTTTAAAAACACATCAACACAGAACACAAAGCTGATCACGTGTGCAGATAGCCTGCTAGCACTAAGATAGCAGTTTCACACAAACAAAACCAAACTTCATAAAATGAAAAACGTTTAGATCATTTCATCCTAACCGTTATTCTGCCCAAACCTAACCTCTGACCATGTTGAGGAAAAGATGTCCGGGGCGGCGAAGTTTGAAGAAACGTCCACAGTCAACAAGCGGTTAGTCTTCGGCTAACCTAACAAAGCTGTGGGTGGGCGGCCCGTTCTGTCCGTCTACCAGCTGTTCATTACCGTAACCACGGTGATGCGGCCGTTTGTCCTCCTCTCAGGCAAGGAAAACCGATTAACTCGGCTTGTAGAGACCGCGTCTCTGCTGGGGACTTTTCTCGAACACCATGTGCGTCTGCAGGGCTCGGAGAGAAAGTCAAACAATGCTGGTACCTTAATTCCCCGTTCGTGAATGAATACCGGATACACAAACAGCAATTCATTCAATACTCAACTTTTGCATATGATCGGTGATCATATGAGACTCTTGGATCCAGTTTGAAGAATTAAGTCTTTTTGCCAGCAAAAAGACTTCAGCGCGCTGTGTCTCTCCTGCTCCGATGGTCAACCGGCTTGGAGAGGTTGACTTGTGGGAGAGGGGGTGCTTTTATACAGCCAGTGGCATCATGGGAAGTCTGCTGCTACCCCCCTTTTTCAGTTGCTGGAAGTCAGTTAAATGCAATTTATTTTGAAAACTCCAGAAGAGTTTGTACCGGAGTTTTAATGTTGAAATCCATGGTCCCAACACTAAGCTGCAGAGATGCTGCTTTGCAAACATAGAAAGGAACATAGCACCAATCTAACCCTGTACCATCACAGTATGGAGGACCGATTCTGCCATATTTAGGAAGACATGCAGACATAAATAAATAACTTAATAAAATAGTTACTTGGCCAAAAGGTTGCTAGACATATAAATTAGAGTGTCATTAAATGGAACAAAAAAATAAAATTATTCAATTTTAACTATTGTAATTTATCTCTTTGTTGTTATGCTTACTTTTTATTTAAACCACAAATTTTCAATCATACTTTTTTCTTGAACTCTATATTTTTACTTCATGTAATAAAAGTTTTATTTTTTTCTAATCCTTTTATTTATTTTATATTTATTACCACCCAAATATATTATTTTTCCAAATGATTTTACTGTTCTTTTTTTTCCTTAAGCGCTGATATATTTTCTCTTCTAGCATATCTCTGTTGTATTTTCTTATCCAACTGATTTCTCTGAGCCAGGAGGCAGCCACTTGAGGCAAGAACTACCCTCCAACTTGAACAGGACAAGCCACCCTTTTCGGTTGAGAACCATGGCTTGGAGGAGCTGATCTTCATCCCAGCCGCTTCGGACTCGGCTGTGAACCGCCCAAGTGCATGCTGTAGGTCTTGGCTAGAGGGGGCCAGCAGGACCACGTCATCTGCAAAAAGAAGAGACGAAATCCACTGGTCCCCAAACCAGACCCCCTCCGGCCCTTGGCTACGCCTAGAAATCCTGTCCATAAAAGTTATGAACAGGACCGGTGACAAAGGGCAGCCCTGCCGGAGTCCAACATGCACCGGGAACAGGTCCGATTTAGTGATACACTAGTGATTAGTGATACAAGCTCCGCTTGTACAGAGACCGGATGGCCCCTACTAAAGGGCCCCCGATTCCATACTCCTGGAGCACCCCCCACAGGGCACCACAAGGGACACATTCGAATGCCTTCTCCAGGTCCACAAAACACATTTGGACCGGTTGGGCAAACTCCCATGAACCCTCGAGTAGCATAAAGGAGCATCTGTAGCCAGGGACTGTGAGCAAAGGCGTCCTCCTAAAGGTCCTCCAGTGGCATCAGGGAGACCCACAGCTTACACTGTGCCTTCTCCCGTGTCACGAACAGATTCACTGCTGCTTGGTCGAATCTGCTCCAGATTTAGGAGATATGGTCAGGATGGAGGCTCCAGTCTATATTTTGGGGAACCCCCTGGACACGACGTCTGCTTCTCTGTTTTCATACGCTGCTGAGCTGAGTGTATGCCTCCTTGTCAGTTCATGTAGGCTGCTGCAACTCTTTTACTGCTCTCTGTGTGGATCAGAATATGCTTATCCCGCAGCAGAGTAGCAAAGTGCTGTGTCACTTTCCACACAGTAAAGAGCTCCTGGAGAGAAGTGTGATCCGGCCACTTTCCTTCTATTACCTGGAACAGACACATGCCTCCCCATCCTGACAGTGTGATGCAGGCCTGCTGAGGGGAACTCCCTCTGACAGAGTCTGGGGGTTTTCCCCAGTGGGTCAGGTCATCTCCCAGTAAAGACAGAATCATTCACCTCTTGTGGCGCACAGGATCTATGTGAAGGTGGGTGAACCATCTTTGAACTACATGAGCTGCATTGACATCATTCCCAGTAACCACATAACTGACACCACCACGCTGTCACCACGCTGTGAGGCCTGACGGTGGAGAAGCACTGACAGTGTGTCTGCTCTCAGCTGTGAGAGTCGGGCTCTCAGTGTGGCTGAATTTGACTCCATGCCCAGATAATAATAATCTGATGAAACCCAAGTTTATTAAATGTGCTACCAGTATCTTCATCTGCACAGCTGCTTCCTCTCTGGATTGCGCTAGTAGACGCAGGTTGTCCAGATAAAAGAGGAGCCTCATCCCTCCTGTGAGTGTGAGTAACCAAATGGCAGGTGGTTGTACTGAAATGGCCCTGAAAGGCAAAAGGTAGATATTTTTTTTGGAATGATGAGGATGTAAAAATATGCATCTTTTAGATCTATGGAGGGGAACCAGTAGCTCTGGTGAACATTTTCAATCAGCTGCTGCATTGTCAGTATGTGGAATTGTCTCTTCATGACTGATTTATTGCACAGGGACAGATTGAGAATGGGTCTCTTCCCTCTCGTTCGCTAGGAAACAGCAAATAAAGGCAATTAAACCCCACGTTTTAAAACTTCTTGATGAACCTTGGAAATAACATTTTTTGCCAGGAATTATAGCAGTTCTGACTGGAGAGCAGAGTTCTGCTCTGTAGAACTGTTTCCACAATCACTATCCGATCTCTGCAACGCTGTAGCGGCTGTAGTTGAGTGGAAAACGCTGTGGGTGGAGACGGTCGGGGAGCCACAATGGTGGCAGTGGATCACCTCTGCTGGCTCTGCTGGACTAATGTCCTGGGTCGCAGGGACTGGGACATCTTTGTGCTAGCTACTTTGCTATGATGTGGGGTAGTTGCTGACATCGGGAGGCTGTGAGCATGGGTTGATGGTGCAATTACCTCTGGTTCCTTTGTCCGGAGAAGGGGAGCATGGGTGCCGCCATCATCCGATTTTGGCCTAGCTTTAAAGACATCTAGCGCTGTGTCTAGCAGGTAGCGGTCCATAATGGGGAATTTCCCTTCTAGTGGAGAGAAGATGGCGAGACTCCATTGTTTCTTCTCCAATTTAGCCTGTCTGAAATGCCGGACAAAAGTAGATTCGGCTGCTGCTCACCATTCCTCTTGCTCTTAGGAATTTTTAGGAATCAGTGCTCTTAGCGGACGCTGAAGAAAAAATGGGAGCCGGTTACCCGGTCTGAGGTTAATTTATACGGTCTGGATGAGGGTGGGCGTGGACTAAAGTTTTCAGCGTTTCCATGTGCGCAAAGGGATAAACCCACCAGCGATAGCCTTAAAGGGCAAGACCTATGCGAAATAGATTTGAAGGTAAGCTGGAGCAGAGCTCTTAACCATGAGCAAGTGTATAGGAGGATAAGGAATAGAATCCCCATGCTAGCATGCAAAGAACATCAGAAAGAGTTTTAACATGTGCAATATTACTTCTACAACATTATTATTAAACTCTGTAGATGTGCTTATATTGATCAGTGTATTGCATAAAGAAACATTTTTTTTATCAATAAATATGATCTGTAGCCTAAATGTGTTCAACAATGTGTGTGCAGTCTTGTTCCCTCTAAAATTTAGAGCAGTGATAAATGTTCCTGCCGCTCCTAATAAAATGCTCATAATAAAATGCATGGTCAGATAATTCAATTCAGTTCAGTTTATTTATATAGCGCCAATTCACAAAACATGTTGTCTCAAGGCACTTTACAAAAGTCATGTAAATACATTCCAATTAATCCTAACCATTGAACACTGCAGTCAGATTCAGTTATTTATTCAAATTGGATAAAAAGTTTTTCTATCTAAGGAAACCCAGCAGATTGCATCGAGTCAGAGATTTGTAGCAGTCACTCCTACTGGATGAGCATGTAGAGACAGTGGACAGTCACTGGCGTTGACTTTGCAGCAATCCCTCATAATGAGCATGCATATAGCGACAGTGGAGAGGAAAAACTCCCTTTTAACAGAAAGAAACCTCCCGCAGAACCAGGGTCAGTGTGAGCGGCCATCTACCACGACCGACTGGGGGTTTGAGAGAACAGAGCAGAGACACAAAAAGAACACAGAAGCACTGATCCAGGAGTACTTTCGATGGGAAGGACAAGTAAATGTTAGTGGATGTAGCTCCTTTAGTCGTTTCATCTAGAAAGAAAGAACAGATTTCAGTTTTCAAGGTTAGAGTCTGAAAGAGAGCACATATAATTAGTTACAGTAAAGGCTCAGTTAACTGCTATATCTAGGAGAGAGAAAGGGTTAAACACTGAAAGACAGGGCCAAGTGGATCATCTGTAGAAGGTGAGCATTAAGCTGTTGCCAGCAGAAGCTTGGACTATGCCCCTCTCCAGAAAGGTGTCACAGGTAGACAGTCAGGCCAGGTGTATCTTCTAGGAAGAGAAAAGAGAGAGAATAACAGCAAATAATGCAGAATTGGAGAATAGTGTGAGAATGTAGCGAAAAAGGGGGAAAGTGGTCATTATGTCCTCCAGCAGCCTAAGCCTATAGCAGCATAACCACAGAGATAGTTTCAGTTTCAGTTTATTTATTTATATAGCCCTTATTTACAACAATGTCTTTTCAACCCCCACAAAGGGCCCGGGAAAACGGCGGGGGCCCCCGGGGGGAGGCCAGACCAAACCACCGAGTGCCAGACCCGGCCACTCCAGAACAGGCCACATGTAGGGGCACTAAGTAAAATAATAAAGTAAAGTTTGCCCTCTAGAGCCCACTGATGGCCATTTTATACAAAAACCACAAGGATTGGATACTCTCTCTGCCCAACTTTTTAAACCATTGGGAAAAGAGAAGGGGTCATACGGGTAGCAAAAAGGAGGGTTGTTTGCACTTAAACCCAAACTGAGCCAGTTTTGGGCTAAACCTGACTCCCCTACCCCACCAACAGGGAGGAAAAGAAGGCGGAGGTAAAAAAATAAGGAAGATAGCTCAGGAAAAACCTAAGCCACTTAAAATAAGTTTTTCAAAAAGGAAAGTTTTTAACCTAGCTTAAAAGTAGACAGGGACTAAAACCGGGAGCTGTTCCACAGGGAAGAGGAGCTCGATAACTAAAGGATCTGCCTCCCATTCAACTTCGAGGAACTCTAGGAACCATCAGAAACCTGCAGTCTGAGAAAAAGTGCTCTGTTAGGAACATATGGAACAATCAGATAACTGATGTATGAAAAAAGCTAGATCACTAAGGACTTTATATGTGAGGAGGGAGAATTTTAAAAATTTATTCTGGATTTAACAGGGAGCCAATGAAGGGAAGCTAAAATAGGATAATATGACTTTTTTAATTTTCATCACAACCTTGCAGCAGCATTTTTAATCAGCTGAAGCTTTTTAAATGCATTTTGTGGACATCCTGTAGTAAAGAATTACAATAGTCCCGCCTTGAAGTAACAAATGCATGGGCTAGTTTTTCAGCGTCACTCCTGTATAGGATATTTCTAATTTTGGCAATGTTCCAGAGGTGAAAGGAGGAAATCCTAGAAACCTGTTTAATATGGGATTTAAATGACATGTCCTGTTCAAAAATAACACCAAGGTTTTTTACTTTATTAACGGAGGTCAATTTAATGCCATCCAGGTTAAGTGATTTACTAAGCAGTTTCTTTTTTAAAGACTCCTTTTCAAAGACGACAACTTTTGTCTTGTCTGAATTTAGAAGCAAAACATTTAAAGTCATCCAAGTTTTTATGTCTTCAAGACATGCTTGTAGTCTATCTAACTTGTTGGGTTCATCAGGATTTATGGATAAGTAAAGCTGAGTATCATCAGCATAACAGTGAAAATGTATCCTAATGATGCCTGATAATTTGACCTATTGGAAGCATATATATAGTGAAGAAAATTGGCCCAAGTACTGAACCCTGTGGTACTCCACAATTAACCCCGGAGTTTAAAAATGATTTGTCATTTACATGAACAAACTGGAGTCTTTCAGACAAATAAGATTTAAACCAGCCTAGCGCTGTTCCCCTGATCCCTACAGCATATTCCAGCCTTTCTAAGAGAATTGTGATCGACTGTATCAAATGCAGCACTGAGATCTAAGAGGACAAGTACAGACACAAGTCAATTATCTGAGGCTAGAAGAATATCATTCGTAACTTTCAGCAGAGCTTTTTTTTCTGCTATGATGAGCTTGGAAGCCTGACTGAAACTCTTCAAACAAGTCATTGCTGTAAATGCTCACACATTTGATTAGCAACTATTTTCTCAAGAATTTTAGATAAGAATGGAAGATTGGATATAGGTCTGTAATTTATTAAGTCATCTCAATCAAGCGGTTAGGATTGGTTAGGATTGGGTCTAACATACAAGTTGAAGGTTTAGATGAAGCTAATATTTCTGATAACTCAGGAAGCTCCACAGGATCAAAGCAGTCCAAACACAGATTAGGTTCTACAGTTACTTCCAAATTTTCTCACTTGCTGAGGATGAAGTAATCATCTTCGGGAGTATGTCAAAGATTTTTTTTTTTAATAGAATCAAAATTTTTTTTAGGAAGAATCCCATAAAGTCATGACTGCTGACAGCTAAGGGAATGGATGGCTCAACAGAGCTACGACTCTGTGTAAGTTTAGCAACTGTAAATAAAGAGAAACCTAGGATTATTCTTGTTCTCTTCTATTAATGATGAGAAATAGCTGTTCTGGCTTGGCAAAGGTCTTTTTATACAACAGTAGGCTATTTTTCCAGATTAAAGTAGGAATCCTCTAGGTGTGTAGAGTCCCCATTTTTCTCCAATTTTTTCAAACATGGTGCTTTAAAGAACGCAGAACTAATTAAACCAAGGAGCCTGCCTCTATGAATAATTCCCTTCTTTTAAGGGGGCTGCATTGTCTAATGCACCACGCAATGATGAAGTAACACTATCAACAAGATAATCAAAATTTGTGAAGGGGCCCCCCCAAACAAAATTTTGCCCTCCACTGTGCTTTTCTGTGATAATGAGGAAATTAAAAGTGGAACAGATTCTTTAAAAGGTTGTTACAGCATTGTCTGATAATGATCTACTATTATGAAATTTTCTTTCAGGTGTGGAGTACTCGCTTAAATTAAACTCAAAGGTTATTAAGAAATGGTCAGACAGGACAGCATTATGAAAAAAATATTGGTATGTCTTTACACTCAATGCCATATGTCAGCACAAGGTCCAGAGAATGAAGACAAAGGTAGGTAGGTTTTTTAATGTTTTGTGCAAAGCCAACTGAGTCTAAGATAGCATTAAACACTATATTTAGGCTATCGCTTTCAGTGTCAACATAAATGTTAAAATCCCCCATTATAATAACCTTATCTGTATTTAACACTAAATCAGATAAAAGGTCTGAAAACTGATCTAAAAATAAAGAGTAAGGACCTGGTGGATGGTACAAAACAACAAACAGAAGTGGTTTTAGTGCTTTGCAATTTGGATGAGGAAAACTAAGGATTAAATATTCAAAAGAGTTGTAGCTATTGATTGGTCTGGGACTAGTCAATAAATCGGACTGAAAGATGGTTGCTACTCCTCCTCCTCGCCCAGTATTTCGAGGAATGTGAAAATTTAAATAATTAGTAGGAGTTGACTCATTTATAGTAACATAATCCTCTTGCTGCAGCCAGGTTTCTGTGAGGCAAAATAAATCAATCTGATTGTCACAAATCAGGTCACTAACTAGCAAAGTCTTTGAAGAGAGAGATCTTATGTTCAGTAAGCCACATTTAATTGTTTTAGAAGAAGAAATCAGTGCACATTATTGGTCAATAATTGCCTTTCTTTTCCGCAAGAAGCCACTTAAAGTGACTGACAGTGCTGAGATGTTTGGAACTCTTGAGGGCTACATAAACCACGCGACCTAGTGTCGGTTAGTTGAAAGAGTGTCGTAACTCTTTTAATACAGCACTTTTTGTTGCTAAAAAAAAGTCAGGAGCGTTGTGGATTTGGTGGTAGATGGCTCCATTGGTCAAGATAGTTACTGTATCATATTGAATGAGAGAATCCTTCGGTTTGCCAGAGTACTAAGAGTGGTTCATGTTTACAAACATAAAAAGCATGCCTTGATGACGACATGTATTTCCAATTTAACCGGGGAAACAATATTTCAAGAACTTCCATGTTAAATGTGCATCTTTAAACATTTCTAATGATACTTCTTGAAAATAGTCAGCTATACATTTTTCAGAAATAAAGCCTGGTAAATATAGCAAATAATAATCACCATATTGAGACATATGTAGACAATACAGCAACCAAGGAATGTAAAAAAGAAAGACGGGAATTAACGGGCTCAGGGAAATCTGTTGGGTGATAAAATGCAACATCACTAAATCTCACACTATTTTATGTTGGAACTTTAATCACCTGCAGGAGGTTGGATAGTTTTAACTGTGTAGGAAGGCAATGAGGAGCATTATTTTACTTTGGCATCATGTCCTCCAATGGCTTTGAAAAGAAAAGCTGAAACACAAGAGTGTGAGAGGAAGCTAAACTTCACAACAACCCATAGACAAGCACACAACAAAACATTCTGTTAGACAAGCAACTCTTCAAACATGACTCAGGTAAAGGTTCCAGTGGTGTGGAAGACATACTGTATTGTTCCAGTATGTAGGAAATCTTAACCACTTGTACATAATTACCAAAGATCCTGACACACATCAGGAAAGTCCTGAACACTTTCACTGACCCACCTGAGGAAGCAAACAAGCACCTGTCAGGACCCACTGCAGTTTGCCAGGTGCCAATCGGAAAGTGGGAGCCTGGTGCATGTTTGCACACCGGAACAGGGGGAAGCATAACACAGGATGAAGTTAGCGGTAAAACCTGAATGCTGACTCAGTATGGCCAAATTGTAACTTAGAGCTAATCAAGCTAATCAAGCCAATGAATTCACCTAGCAAGACACGAGGTGGAGGTTTACTTTAATGAGCATCATCTGGGTCATGATAAAGAATAGAGAGCAGAAGGACATTCAACTGAGCTACAAACTAAATGGCCTGGCTGTGATAGAAAACGGTAGCAATCAGATCTGTGGTCTTTAAGCTGGTTTTGCATCATCATGTGAAAAACATCTGGTCCTTTACTTCAGTCAGAAAATAATAATTTATTCCTAAACTTAATAAACACATGAAAAGGTCCTTCAGATCATCACATTGCATCTCATGGCTGCAGCCGGTCCTATAGTCCAGTTTTACACGTAGACAGAAAAAAATGTTGCTCAATTGCCCAGGAAAATATCTCCTGGGGCCCGAAAAACACAGTAGAAAGAGCAAAAGTAAGCCTCCCTCTTCTCTTACATATCTTCTGTGCTGATTCTAAACATACAGATGCAGAATCATTTTTTTATGATATTTTTTTTGAATTACACATGTGATATTGTATAAACTAAACTAATTAAACAAGGATACTTTTACTCAAGGCGATATATACATACCATGTGTATACTTTAAAATATTAATTTAGATAACTGGGCAACAAATGAGAGTCCAAGAAAGGTCCAGGATTAAGGCTCTATGCTATATTTTAAACACCAAAACTTAACACCCTTTTCTCCCAGAAAGTGGTAAATAGTAATGACTCCACTCCTGGCTCACATGCTCAGTGGAGAAAAACATACTGTGTTGTAAAATGTTTAAATTATTATTTTTGGCAGGTCACGTTTTTTCATAAATGGAATGAAGGGCTGAAAAGATGGCAGTAAAAGAAAACATGTTAATGAAAGAAGGAACAATTTTAATGAAATGTTTCGAAAGCTCTCAGCATAATTTAAATAAATAAATGTGTTTTTAGGATCTTATCATTTGATGAAGATTTATGAAAATTAGCTTTAAATCACTTTTCATTTTTTGAAATGTAAGAAATTAAGACCGCAGAACCTTTGATGAGACATTTAAAAGGGTCTTATATGTGGAGGAGAATAGAAGCACTAATTGCATTTACTTGGCCCACAGTGAACATCTCTGAGTTTAAGAACAACTTTTGTCAGCAAAAATTCAGATTTTTTTTTTTCTTAATACCACAACATGTGTCATTATCTGCTTCCGCAAAATGTTTTTTCATCAATCCTAATCTATGGTTTCTCCTTATCCTTCACTGAGCATCTAAAAAAAATTAATACCAAGTAAACCTTATTGCAAACCTCTACATTGAATCAAAAAACAGCCAAGACAAAGAACTGGTACAACATACCCTATGTTATTTTAACTTTAAATTACTAATAAACGTGCCTGCTGTGTTTTTATATATATAAATATATTGCAGCACTAGAGGCCTTTATTTTTCAACAGTAGGTAGTTGGGAAAGAGGGCACAGAGAGGGGGAGAAAGTTGGCAAAGGTTTCTGGGTCCAGGACTTGAACCCAGGACTGCGACATCGAGGACTATAGCCACTGCACATGGTTGCACGCTTAACCCCTACCCCACCAGCGCTGCACTTTGGCTGCTGTCTTTGACGATTAAAATATTTTGGGTCTGTTTAACTGTTAGTTAAATTAATGGACCTGAAATAAGACTCTAAAATCTCCCTGAGCTTTAAATGTAAACTGGTGTTATTTAGTTTGGTCAGACAAAGCTTGTCCAAACTAAACACAGTTTCAAGTAGAACAAGTAGTTTTGCGGAAAGAGGCTCTTTACCTATCATTTTGGCAGAAAAATGTAAACTATGTGTAAACAATATGAACTGAGTTGTATAATGATCATGAATGAAAGGTTTCTGTTGGTGATGGGTAAAAGTCATACTGTTTGGTGGACTAATGTATTCCTCATCATCCCCAGCCATCATGGCTCCCAGCTTGGCCCATGCCTACAGGAGGAGGTGGTGGATGGCTATCACAGCTATCATGGAGAATCTACTCTTCTCTGCTGTTCTGCTGGGTTGGGCATCGCTGCTGATCATGCTGAAGAATGAGGGCTTTTATTCTCACCTCTGCGTTGGTAAATGTTCTGATGCTCTCTTGGCGCTCAGTTAGGCGGCCCAAGCATTAAATGCATGGGAAGATTTCAAAGATGCTGACATAAAAGACATGCTCTCTTCTTACACCACCTAAATTAGAAACTATTTTTAAACACATTTATAGTCAGTCCTGTATGATGACGTGCTGCTGTTCTTATTTCTAAGGTCATAACTGTGGATCTTTTTTTTTTGTCCAGCAAATGAGACCACTGGCATGAACACAACTATAGTGCAGGGCAGCAGATGGCACAGTTGTGTGGAGCAGGATGAGATGCTGAATCTCGGCTTCACCATTGGCTCGTTCTTCCTGAGTGCGACCACACTTCCTCTAGGAATTCTGATGGATAGATTCGGGCCACGGCCAATCAGGCTCATTGGCAGGTTTGACACATTAATTTCTGACAAACTTATCTGTGATTATGACCGAATTTCATTAAATAATGATAATTAAACACAGAACCTGTGGGGGTGAAGGACTTTATAAGTTTAAAAAGTGTCCATATTAGCCAGCATTGTCTGACAATAGTCCAAGAAAATTTTACTCATTGTTGGAACACCTTTTTCAGTCTTGAAGTGCAATGAGATCTTCTTTACCCCTTAGTAGTATTTTAAACATTTAAGACATGTTTCATCATATTATCCAGCTGCAGCACTACTGATAGTCTACAAAAATACAGACCAGAGGCATGTCTATGGATAAAAGAAAGGTGATTCTACAATAAAAAATGAATTTTCAGCATGTATCTTCAGTCAAGAGAAGCACTAAGACAAACTTGCTAGTTAACAGCCCTGCTGACTGGTGGAACATAAAAGAAATCGTTGTTGAACTGAAAGAACTGAGAATATAAATGGACATGTATATGATAGATTAAAACCTTATTGTTATGAGTCTGAAATTCATCAGTAAGACAGATCTGGTCCATTAAACTGAGAAACATTCCACTCATTCTTGCTAAAATATTAGTAGTAAACCTTTCACTTGAATTTCCTTTTCTTCATAGCACCCATCATTCTTTTTCATACACAGCTCTTTATGATCTCCTGTGATATGCTGATAGTTCATTAACCTTATCAAAAGTATTAATGATAATAAGATCGTTATCTTTTGACTGAACTGTTCTCATCTCAGTAAATTGTGCAACAAACCCAACCAGTCACTGCAGAGGAGCATTAAGAATACAATAGAGAAATGTGTTTCTAATAATTCAGATGGAATTTGGCTTGTTTATGATTGAAATAAAATTGTGAGCCCAGACCCCCATTGTGTGTGTTTCAGTTCCTGTTTTGCAGCATCCTGTGCAATGATAGCAACTGCTGCATATGACCCTGAAGGTGAGACAATACACCTACATTTATAGATGGAGATTTACAGTAGCTGCCAGCTTAACTTACTCAATTTTTACACAATTATTGGTCAGCATGTGCATGAAGTTTAAGTTATATTTAAAAAATCCCAAATCAAAACCAAATTGTGGCTGCAATGTTTTTCATTGTTCCATCAGTGCTGTCTATCCTCATTTTCTTCGCTGTTTCCTTCAACGGTTTTGGAGGAATCTGCCTGACCTTCACATCACTCACTGTGAGATTTCTTCTCATACACACGCACACACACACACACACACACACACACACACACACACACACACACACACATTGCTGCTGCTGTATGTGCTGGAGAGTATATAGACCAAAGACAATCCCAGTGTAAGGAGCTCTGCCTTGTGCTGTGGTTCCTTCATTCCCTCTCAGTCTACACCAAAATCTCATGTTCCTTACATCCAACGAGTTAACATTTGACATTTTTAACTTCCTCTGGTCAAATAGTCTTTCTTGGTTAAGGAGTGTTGCTAGCTGGGTAAAAGAACCCAGAGGTATCCTTGTTGCAACCACAGTACGAGCTGTGATTCTCTAGGACGCAAAAGAAAATTTTCAGTGTTTCCCTTGTTATCTCCTCCAGCTCAGGAAATGCCAGATGTCAGGAAAACAAAAGATTCTTCCACCCTCCAGTTCTTTGGAGCAGCTACATATTTCAAAGTCACTAAAGACTGACTGTCAGGGACTGCACAAATTAGCCAACGAGCCACTATAAGTTTTCAAAAATGAATTCAGAATTTATTCACAAATAATGTAAAAAAAAACTATTCAAAATAAGGCCAACATAACATACTTCAACTCAGGTATTATGTCAGAAAAGTCAAGTGCAAACTGACCTCCCAAACCAGACATGAGGGAAACTTAAATAGTGGATAATCAGACCACTGTTGACACAAAAAGGGGAATACCAACTGACAAAAAACAAACAAATGCTGGCCAGAATAATACAAATCAATAACCTATAAAAAAACAAAAACTATTAACTCCAAATATTCTACCCAAAATAGAGGAAAACTAAACAAATAATACACACCAAATTTCCACCTTCCTTATAATTTGCTAGTGGCATGATCCACTTAAGTTGTTCTGCTATTTAAGGAGAACTGATGAAGCTGGGACTCCGGCAGCAACTCCAAGGTAGCTGGTAACTCAAACAAAAAGACACAAAATAGTATGGCAAACTGACCAATAAAGTTAACTAAATGTGTGCACTTGACTAAAAAGTCAGGTTAATAAAAATAATAAAGGTTTTATTTTGAGTGCAAATCCGTACTATTTAGTTATTTTTACCAAAAGTATGAACTTCTTTTTTAGAATTAGACAATAAAACATAAGCATTACCATTACCAATTGTCTGATGTGTGGCAGCAGGGACAGCTGACATACTGAATAAACACAAAAGATTTACATACATTTCTTTGCAACATAACTGAGCAACATGTAGACACATATTAACTGAAAATCCCTCTTGTAACAAAGTAACACAGCTCAGTTTGGGAATATTGTTTAGAACATAAAATCCCCGTAAGGATGGGATAAGTCAAAGCATTTATGCACTTCTTATAAACAGGTTTTAAAACAGTTTAGTGTCAGTAGTCAAGATTTTTCTTGTGGCACTGTTTCTTTTTCCCTGACCTGAAGCAGAATGTTATTATGGTTTAAAACTAAATCTAAGAAAATCAGTATAGGATGAACTTTATCAGTGACTATTATTATGAATATATTTTTTATATTTTATATTACTATTTCAATATTTTATTAAATAAGAATTCGGTCTTTTAAGTGTTGTCCGTTGAATAACACAGCAACAACAATCCTACTAAACTATCAAGCAGAATGAAAGAATAACGAAGACCAATAAACTATATACAATTTGAACAAGTGAATCAATGATGGTTGACACCCATGACCAATAAAGTGATGTAACATTACCATTCAATATTATTTATGTTTGAGAACCAAGGATTATCTTGAAGAATCTGGAAATGAAGTTAAGTTAATCTTGGAACTAACAATCATTCATAATGCAAGATCAAATAAAACATTATTTTATTAAAATAATATTTTAAAGAATGGTTTGCTAAATAAAACCAACCATCTGGATGACTAATTCTCAATGGTGTGTAATTAAATGCATTTATTTACTAAAATAATAGTTAGTCAATCAGTCATTTTCTATACCGCTTCTTCCATAGTGGGTCACGGGGAAGCTGGTACCTATCTATGGAGGTGACTGTGGCTCAGTAGAAAGAGTAGTTGTCTTGCAATCAGAAGGTTGCGGGTTCAATTCCAGCTTCCTCCTGTCATATGTCGATGTGCCCTTGGGCAAGGCACTTAACCTTAAGTTGCCTACCAATCTGCGTATCGGTGTATGAATGTGTGTTAGTGAGTGCGATTGGGTGAATGTGGCTCTAGTGTAAGGCGCTTTGAGCGGTCTATATAACTGGAAAATTTTAGGTTCAGCCCATTTACCATTTATGGGCGGACACCCTGGACAGGGCGCCAGTCCATCACAGGGCAACACACAAACAACCAAGCACTCAGTATAACACACTCATTCACACACCTAAGGGCAATTTAGAGAGACCAATTAACCTAACAGGCATGTCTTTGGACTGTGGGAGGAAGTCGGAGTGCCCAGTGAGAACCCACGCATGCACGGTGAGAACATGCAAACTTTTAGACTGAATGTAAATTATTGTGAATAAAACAAAAAAGGTTTACAATAAATGTACTTGGTTTTAACTTTTGTTAGAAGCTGAATTAAGGATAAGGAGAAACATAGTTTAGGACTGATGAAAAACCATTTTGGTAAAGCAGATAATGACACGTTCTTAAACCCAGAGTTGTTTACTATGGGCCAGATACTATAAATGTGCTTCTTTTGTCTCCTACATAAATTACCTTTTTAAACGTGACATTCTCATCAAAGTGTTCCACTCCTAAGGCTCCATTGTCTTTATTCTTGCATTTCAAAAAAGGAACGTGGTATAAAATTGATTTTCTTAAATCTTAGTCAAATGGTAAAATCCTAAAATACTTTTATTTTAATTATGCCAAGAGCTTTCTAAACATTTTATTAAAATTATTCCTTCTTTCATGAACCTGTTCTGTTTTACTGCCATATTTTCAGCCCCTCATTCCACTTCTAAAGAAATTTGGCCTGCCAAAAATAATAAATCAAACATTTTACAACACAGTCTTTTGTTCTGCACTGAGCATGTGAGATATTAGTGCAGTTCTTACTATTAAACACTTTGAGAGGTAAGGCGGTTAAGCTGTGGTGTTTATAACATAGCATAGAGCCTCATGCTGGACCTTATGAGTACTAATATAACAGTTATTAATAACTATATACATATGGTATGTATGTCTCACCTTCAGTAAAACGGTATCCTCTTAATTACTTTAGTTTAAATAATATTACATGTGTAATGCAGAAAAAGATAATAGTTAACTAATCAATGGTTGCCCTGCGATGGATTGGTGACCTGTCCAGGGTGTACCCCGCCTCCCGCCCATAGACTGCTGGAGATAGGCACCTGCTTCCCTGCGGCCCACTGTGGAAGAAGTGGTGTAGAAAATGACTGACTGACTAATTAATGGTCCACCTGTGATTAATTGCTATGATTTATTTATTAATTATAATACATCTTTAAAGCCAGAGCTGTATGTTTAGAATCAGCACAGAAGATATGAACGAGAAGAGGAAGGCTTACTTTTGCACTTTCTACTATATCTTACTGGCACTAGGAGATATTTTCCTGGTTTATTAAGCAACACTTTTTTCTGTCTATATGTAGAACCGGCTGCAGCAATGAAATGCAATGTGTTGATCTGAATAACTTTTATTGTGTTTAGCTACGTTAGGATTAAATGCTTTTATTTTGACTGAAGTAAAGGACCAGATATTTTCACATCATGATGCAAATCCAGCTAGAAGTTCACAGAGAGGGTTCCTACTGTTTTCTATCACGGCCAGATAATTTAACTTCACCTGTAGCTCAGGTGAAAGTCCCTCTACTCTGTTCCTCATCATGACTCTGATAATGCTCATTAGAGTTAACCTCCACATCTTGCTGGGTGAATAAGTGATTAGCTTTAACTTACAATGAGCCCATTCTAAGTCAGCATTCAGGTTTACCACTATCTTCGCCTGGTTTATACCGCTCTGCTTCCACCTGTTCCTGTACACACACACGCACACGGTTTCCACTCTCTGGGTGGCTCCGCGGTTGCTCTGAAATGAGGCCTGCTCGAGGCGCTCTTTAAGAGCACTGGAACTTTTTCCTTGGTCATACAATGGATGAAAAAGTGCTGTAAAATTTCCACACTGATGTTCCGTACTGGCATTAATAAATTTGGGGCTGACACCATCTTGCTCTGCAGCCTTGTTCCGGCTTATTAAGTCACAGGCAGCCTGGAGGGGCTGGAGCACCAGTATCTTCTGATTTGGTTAAAGAAAGATGGAGAGGATATTTGCGTTGTGACAGGAAAGCTGCAAATCAAGGGAGGATGGGAGGTCTGTTAGTGAGCAGGAGAAGATGATGCTGTTTTGATTTTTAAAAAAAAACTGATCACTTTTTATTACATTTTACTTTTAAAAAGGTTTTATGCCTTTCTCAATAATCAGTGAAGACTCTTTTTGACATTACATCTATCAAACCCTTCCTACGAATGCTGAGCAGTTTTCTGCATGTGTCCACTGGTCTTTTGATTGTTTATCTTTGGTGATGAGCTCCAAGTCTTTGGGGTTGGAGACGTCTCTTTGCCTTCACCATATTCTTTAGCTCCCTCCACAGATTCTCTATCAGATTCAAATCAGGACAATGGCTGGGCTGCTCCAAATTATTAACATTATGCTGAGTCAGAAGAAACTTGTTGGTAAAATGAAAAGATTACTGTAAACTGTAATCTGCCAGCTATATGAAAAATGTTGGACTTGACAGCGTACTTTTGGCTAAATAGAATAATTTAACCAAGATTACTGCAGTATATTCTGTTTTTAGCTCACCTAAAATATGGGGCCCAAAGCTTAGGCCTTATAACAAGATGTGTAGTTTTTTGGTTAGGGGTGAGGTTTAGGACTAAGGTGTGAATTAAATTTAGGTTAGGTTTAGGGTTAAGTATGTAATGGTTGTGTCTATGTTTGGTTAGACCATAAAAATGAATGGAAGTCAATGCAAAGTGCTTGTAAAGATAATATGGGTGTGTTTGTGTGTGTTAGTACTATAATGGAATTTTCTTATCAAAGTGGGAGAGAAATTAACTAACAATAAGAGAAAATCCGGACTTTGTCTTTATAAGTTTTATTCAAAGGCATTTCTGCGTTTGAAGACCCTATCACTGACAAGTCAGTGAAACAGAGCCCAGAGCACAGTTTACAGACGGTATTTAAACAGTATGAGGGTGTTACCTCAACTTACAAGAGTTTGGAGACATGGTCCGCTAGACCCCACCTGGGGTCAGAGGTAACAAAATTATTTATGAAGACAGCCATCTGCTCTTCCTCAGACACAACTCTCCAGGATGTGTTTTAACCATTAAACTTCTGGTAATGGTTTTACAGGCCAACTCCTCTATGGCAACAAAACACAGAGGTCAGAGGAGAGAGGTAAATGGAATTTCAGAGCATGAAAAAGAATTTTCCCACAACAGTACCTCAGCAAACTTTCACTCCATCTGTAGACATAGCTGTAATGCTGCAAGTACCACTGGTCACTGCATGTGGTTCACTTCACACTAAAGAAACTTTCCACCCTGATGTGGAGATTCAACAGCATGCAACAGCAGCACTGCGTCCTGCTGTTGCATGGGATGTGAATCATTCATTTTGAACACGAATCTTAAACGATACACAGTGACAGGTAGAGCAGCCTGAATTATCTCAGCAACTGCAGAATTGATTACAGGTAATTTAGCACCAGGCTTTTATGGTGACTTCTCTGTTCTTCCTCCAAGGCCATTGGCAGACTCCTCAGCACAGGTATTACTCTATTTAAATTCAGATTGCTAAATTGGTTCAGTATTCTGTAAATATAGATATGGTCATGACTGCTGGCCAAAAAAACTTACTTAGCCAAGGATGTTAGAATTGGGTTATGAGCTGCTCACACACACCCAGGAGGTCCACAAATCCTCACAAACAACAGGACAGAAGGACAAATGACAGGCCAAGGTTTAGGACACAGGCCAGGTCAGATGGTGGCAGGCAAGGGAGCAGGATAGGGGTAGGGGGTGGGTTGACTCACCAGGTTTCTGATTGGGTGAGAGGTGGCACAAAAATTTAGACCAAGTGGAACAAGATCTGTTGTTTCCAAAACTAGCATGGACACACACACAGCCACACACACCCACACCCGCACCCTGCTGACTGTACCTCTACATTGCAGCTGATAAATGAAAACAATTACTATAAATTACAGCTATTTATTTTATTTAGTTTTAACATTTCATTTTCATGTCAAATCTTAACTGACTAGAGCATTCACAACAAGGGTTTCTATAGGCAGATATTAACCACGAGAAGTTTTCCTTTTTTATTGCTTTAATTTCTCTCTTTCTTGCAGCTCCCTAACATGTTTGGAAATATACGGTCAACCATCCTTTCCCTGATGATTGGCTCCTATGCTTCTTCGGCAGTCACCTTCCCAGGAATCAAGGTGCTTACTCACATGTACCTATACACCTGAATTGAAGGAACTAAAGAATTAGTAAGGATTGTGTCAGCACTACATTGTCAAAAAACCTCATGACATTTTTTGCCAACAGCCCTGATCAGATTCCATTTTTTGTTATCAGTCAGGAGGAATATTTTTGGGATCGTGAACACTGAAGAGGAAGGAAGTGTAACAGAGCAGATTTGTAAATTCTGAGCAGAGAAAAAAATTTGAAGTAGGAGGGCAACCCCAAAAAGATTTGAAAAGTTCAGATGGAAACTGATGTCTTGATGTCAGCTTTACTATTTGGTGAATCATTTTGTTCTTTTCTCCATCTCTTCATATTCCTTTCCATCATCACTCCTCTCCTTCCATGCTGTTTGTCTTTTCCATCCACACCATCCTCCTGATCCCAATCAGTTGATTTATGACCTTGGTGTGTCATTCCGACTCATCATGTGGGTGTGGATGGGTATGGCCTGCACAGTCTTCTTCAACTGTTTCCTGAACTGGCCAAGTGAATCCTTTCCAGCACCAGAAGACACCAGATACACGTCAGTGCTCATATTCTCTACATAACTACGTTATTTCCTGGTTTAAAAAAACACTCCAGTCAAGCATTTAACACTTTTTAATTAATATTTTTCTGTCTACCATTTTCATAATGTTCAAAAAGTGAAGATAAGAAAAAAAAGTTTTAGGACTTATTGTGCCCCATTATTTCTGCAAGCACACCTAAAGGTGTCTAACATTGTTACCACATTTTTGATGTCCAAATTCTCTTTTAGAAACTGGTAGAACACCAGGAAGGCAAGTCCAGTAGCTGTGGCTTCTTCCTTAGACATGCCTTTTGAACTGTGCAAAATATTAATCATTTCATCATCTTGGTGAAAATATGTATGTATATCCCTGGAAAAGAGAGCACAGATGACAATAACAAAATCCTAGATATTGCTGCATTTAGTTTACCTCAGTAGGAACTCACAGCCTAAAAATTGTCACACAGTTTATCTTTGTAACATTTCTAGGCAGGATGTTCTCATTGTTGTGCTATTGTTGATCTGTCCGCATACTACAAAGCACGCTTAACATATCAAGGTTTTACTTGAGTAAATCCATTTAAACTAACTCTAATATTCAATTTAATTAAAGGGAAATTAAATGTTGTTGTAGCTCATTTTATACAGGTTTCTTCAGAGAGCTGTTGTAGATGCTGATGGCTGTGGGAAGAAAGGATCTCCTGTAGCGGTCTGTCTTACAGCACATCTGAAGAAGACTGACTGAAGACACTCTGTTATTATACAACAGTCTAATGAAGAGGATGCTCAGGATTCTCCATAAAATTCTTCATTTTATGAAGAATCCTTCTTTGAGCAATGATCTCCAGAGGTTCCAGAGGAGTCCCCAGAACAGAACCAGCCTTCTTTATTAGCTTGTTGAGCTTTTTTAAGTCCCTGGCTCTGATGCTGCTACCCCAGCAGATGATGGCAGAAGAGATCACACTCTCCACAACAGACTTATAGAACATATGCCGTATCTTGCTGCAAACACCTAAAGACCTAAGCTTCCTCAAGAAGTACAGTCTGCTCTGTCCCTTCTTGTAGACAGCTTCACAGTTGCATCTCCACTCCAGTCTGTTGTCCAGGTGAACACCTTGGTATTTATACTCCTCCGCTGCATCTCCGCTTCTTCTCCCATGATGGAAATAGTGTTTGACCTATTCATGTTTCTCTTAAAATCTACAATCATCTCCTTTTTTTTTTTTTACGTTCAAGATGAGATGATTGTTTCTACACCATGCCACAAAGTGGTCGACCAGCTCCCTGTACTCAGCTTCTTGTCCATATCTGATACACCTCACCTATGTAGACTCCTTTCTGCCATTTATATGTGTTTTCACTTAGCCTCTTTCACAAAACACATGTCCGAACTACCGCACCCTGTTGGCGGTCAGACGCCTCGTAGCCCCTCAGGTCTTTGGACCCCAGAAGCAATCACACCCTCTATCCAAAGACTCTGAAATGAACGACTCTCAACCAGTTTCTAACTTTTTGCTCTTTTAATCTAAATTAAGGCAGAGGAATGATTACAGAGATCAGCACTGAGGCTCCCGTCTCGGACCGTCGTCGTCTGTTAGAGGATGACGAAGAGCCTCGATAGAGGGTCACATATAGTTTTTATATCTGGCACTCCAATACAATGGATGTGCCCTCCCTCAGTGATTATCAGTAGACTATGTGTCACCATTGTGATGTCTATCTGTTAGATTGTGTAGTAGCGGGTTTCCTTCCTAATCTAAGTGTGCTGTAGCTTTCTAATCAAACCAGTTATACTGGCTGCTCCACTATCAAACCCAGTGCCCCAGCCTCAGATCATTTATGACAACCCTTGGGCCATTTATCCTTGTACTGTATGTCTATGAGCATTCTTATCCTACTGTAACAAAACATTAAACATTAACATTAGAACTTATACTTTACTTCACTATGGTATAAATAAGAAAAACAGCTATGAGTCATATTAATAAAGGTTATTCCTAACACACATCAAGCCATGACTTAGACGGCCTTTGTCAGTCTCTGTAATTTCTCAAAAGACTTAGAAGGCATTGGCAGTTAAAGTAAACCTGAACTGTTATGGCTTTGAGCCACCATGCAAGACAGTCACATCCTTGTAACCACTGACAAATGTAAAGGCTAGCCAGTTTTTTGACTCGAGGTCATGTAGCAATGACAGCCAGTCTATGCAACCAGCCTGCAGTGCATTAAGTTACAAAACAGATTACTAGACTTAAGCCAAGGGTAGTTCCTTCTGTAGATGTGACACCTGAAAATGGAACAACACTGATATGTTTTACCCTTCAGAATGGGAGCTGTCCGACACTCACTAAATGAGGGAATTTATGAGTCTAGTCAACCGGTTGGTCTTACCTCTGTGACCCATCAAGTGAGGTTGTTACAGTCAGGTAATGGACAAATTAGGTAATGATTAGCTACTTTCATGGCTGGAGGGTGCGATGTAGAAATGACATACAGTCTGTGCAACCAGTTGGTTGGCAGACATAGGACCGAGGTGCACATAAACTAACCATGTTGCCGTTTCTTGCCATTAACACACATTAAAAAGGTTGCAGAAAAGTCTGACACTTCTAGCAAGTGGCACTAGTGGCCTTTATTTTGTAAGGAGTTTTGTAAAGAGTACTTTCTATGTTTACGAAAACAGAAGATGGCAGTCGTAGCTCCTTTAGCGACGTCATCTAGGACAGAAACACAGGTAAATAGATAAGCTCTGAGTCAGTTTTTAATTCTGTAGGATGAAAGAGAGCACATTATTCACAGAAAAAAAAGTTTACCCAATTGCTATGTTTGGGGAGAGGCATGGTTAAAAACTAAAACTGTATCATCTATGGAAGGAGTACATTAAGTTAAACAGTAGCTCAGCTGATACTCCCTCTCCAAGAAGGTCCACTTTATGCTTCTCAGTAATTGTGAATTACATTTTAAAAAAAGCTATGCAGCATATGTATTTAATTAGGAAATTGAGTATGTACAATGTAAGCGCATACATTTTGGATACAGTTTTAAAAAATCTTATTGAAAGTGTTTTAACTTTTAACATGTGCACTTGGTATGGGCATTTAGTAGTGAAGGATAATATAAATGCCTAAAACCTTTTTAGGCAGGTGTGAAAAAATGCTGTAAACAAAGAATGCCTTAAAAATGGAATTGGTAATCATTTATTTTCATCAATCAACAAAATGCAGTGAATTAACAGAAGAGAAATCTAAATAAAATCAATATTTGGTGTGACCACCCTTTGCCATCAAAACAGCATCAATTCCTCTAGATACACTTACACACAGTTTTTGAAAGAACTTGGCTGGTTGGTTGTACCAAACATCTTGGAGAACTAACCACAGATCTTCTGTGGTTGTAGGCTTTCTCCCATCCTTCTGTCTCTCACACACTCGATAATGTTGAGATCACGGCTCTGTGGGTGCCATACCATCACTTCCAGTATCTCTTGTTTTTCTTTATGCTGAGGATAGTTCTTAATGAGTTTGGCTGTATGTTTGGGTTTGCTCACTTAGCATTTTGTAAATTGATAAAAATAAATAATCATTTATATTTCTGAAAGCATTCTTTGTTTACAGCATTTTTTCACACCTGCCTAAAACTTTTGCACAGTACTGTATATATATATATATATATATATATATATATATATATATATATATATATATATATATATATTATAGTCAGTCAGTCATTTTCTACCGCTTATTCCACCATAGTGGGTCGCGGGGGAGCTGGTGCCTATCTCCAGCAGTCTATGGGGGAGAGGCGGGGTACACCCTGGACAGGTCGCCAGTCCATCGCAGGCCAACACACAAACAACCATGCACACACTCATTCATACACCTAAGGGCATTTTAGAGTGACCAATTAACCTAACAGGCATGTCTTTGGAATGTGGGAGGAAGCCAGAGTACCCGGTGAGAACCCACGCATGCACGGGGAGAACATGCAAACTCCATGCAGAAAGACCCCCGGCCAACAGTGCTACCAACTGCGCCACTGTGCAGCCCTATATATATACAGTACTGTGGGCATTGAGGTAGAAGCACGCATGCTGATCTCATGTAAATGCCAATAACCGTGGTAGTATACCACAGCAAATGTCAATGTCTCAATAATGCCAAGTGCCCTTGAGCATCAATTACAGCTTGACAACAACGTCTTATGCTGTTCACAAGTCAACTTATTGCCTGCAGAGGCATGGCGTCCCACTTTTTATGAAGTGCGGCCCTCAGGTCATTGAGGTTCTGGGGTACAAGAGTTATGAGCCTCTAGATGGCTACTCAGATGATTCCATAGGTTATCACAACCAGAGACAGAGAACCCAAATTCAGCCAAACACAAAGTGATAAGTAAAAAAGTTTATTCAGAAACTCAGGATCAGAGAGCAGAAGAACAGCAGTCAGCTTCCAGGAACCACTGAGAACAGAGACACTAGTTAGTGGCTGAATAAAACTCAGGATCTGCAAGGAGTTAGATAAAGCCACTTACCTTCTCAGTCTGGTGATGAGGCACAGAATCCAGAGGAGGAAGAGATCCAGACAGTTAATGAGGAAGCGTCCAACAGACTGAAGTCGGATTGCCGACTGATCCAAATCCTCCGGGGAACCAGCTGACGCTGTGACAGGAACACAGAGAGCTGTGATTGTCCTCTTGACAATAAATCCAGGCAGACTAGAGAGCCAGGCGGGCTCAGGCTGAATAAACCAGTGGCTAGGCTGAGACGTAAATCCAGGGACAGAAACAGGGTCGAATTCCAGGGCTAGAGGCGTCAGACAAGGGGCAGGCAGAGGCATAAACCAGAGGCAGAAAACAGAGTCGAAATCCAAAATCCAATCCGTCAGACAAGGAGCAAGCAAGAGGGAATAATCCGTAAGGCAAGGCAAGGTCATGGAGCGAGATCAGTCAGGAAGGAACGCTGGATAACTACTCACAAATGTTTTCGAAAATCTGGCACCGTCTGCTTGTCAGAGGGCTGTATATAACTGCAGCTCCACAGGTGTGTGGCATGACGGTGATTGCGCAGCAGCGCAGCAGCAGACAGGTGAAGCAGATGAGTTAATTGCATAAGTGAGAGCAGAGCAGGCAGACGGGCCAGAATCATAACATAGGTTTTCTATGGGGTTCAGGTCTGGAGAAAGTGCAGGCCATTCCATTCAAGGTACCCTGGTTTCCAGCAGCCGTTCCCTAATGATGCAACCTTGATGAGCTGGAGCATTGTTTCCATGAAGATGAAAGTAGGCCTTAGGCCTATGTTGTTTATGCAGGGCATAATGACTGGATTAATAATATTATTAAGGTAGTATAGACTACTTGTCACTGTACCATTCACAAAGTGTAGGGCAGTCCTGCATTGACTAGAACCTGCTCACACTGTAACACCTCCACCACCAAAGGCTCTTCTTGTCACTACTGTGACAACAGTGGCTGATAGATAGCGCTCTTCTTAACATCTCCTGCATTGTTGGAAGCCATCATTTCCACTTAGCGTGAATTGACTTTCATCAGAGGACAGCACTGAGGCCCAATGTTCCCTCTTCCAGCGTAAATGCTCCATGGCCCATGCAAGACAATGATGCCTGCGCCTGGTGGTGGGTTCAGGTGTCCTTGCAGGTCAACTAACACGCAGACCACGCTGATGTAAACAGTTTTGAATAGTCTGACGTGACATTTGGGGGCCTCTCACCTCCCTTAAATGTGCCTGGAGTTGAGTGGCATTCATCATCTGGGTCTGCAGGGTACTGTTCACCATAAAGCGCTTATCAGTGTAAGATTTGGCCAAAGGACGTCCACTTCTTTGCCTTTCTGTGACTCTTCCAGTCTCTCTGGTGCAACTTTCTGACCCTCTAAGCTCAGTGGCCACTTACATCTAAGAACATCCTGTTTTAAGCTTTGCAACAGCAAGGTACTGTTGATCAATTGTTAGATGTCATCTTGGTCTCATGATGTCAAGATGTCAACAGCATGATGAGGAGGCTATCTAAATACCAATTCTGATTGAACCAGGAAATATATTGGTCAATTCACGGATTAGACACCTGTTGTAAATTTGGCCGTTAATCTCCTTGTTAGTGAACAGCCAGTTTTGACAAAAGTACTGAAACTTCGACAGTTGGACATCTGCATTCAAACATTTAGAGAAGGTCATATTAATGCCCTTTTTGCACTGGCCCTATTTAGGTGGTGCAGTTCTACTCCAATCAGTCTCACTCTACTCTGTACAGAACCTGTTGCATTTCCACTGACCCACTGACAGCTGGAGCTATGTCCTGATGAAGCCCAACTCTAGCCGTCAGTGTAGTGCGCTGTGCTATTAACGTTATTGTGTGAGATTGTCACATTAAAGTAATCTACATTAAACGATAAAAAAATAAATAATTTAATTGAAAATAAAAACATAAATAAACAAAATACAAATAATTTTTGTATTATTTTATATGAAGAAATGTCTCATATTTTTTTTTTCATAATAAAATGATCCAGTGGCATGAGGTTTTCAGAGGTTTTGATGTGGGCTCCCGGTTTAATTCAGAGCTGGGAACTTTAAATGCACAATGTTAGAAAATTGGAGAGAAAATGGCGCTCTACACACCTAGAGGATTCCTACTTAATCTGGAAAAATAGCCTACTGTTGTATAAAAAGACACTTTGCCAAGCCAGAACAGCTTATTTCTCATCATTATTAGAAGAGGACAAGAATAATTCTAGGTTTCTCTTTAGTACAGTTGCTAAACTTACACAGAGTCATAGCTCTGTTGAGTCATCCATTCCCTTTATGACTTTATGGGATTCTTTTAAGTAAAATTGATTCTATTATAAATAAAATCATTGACATACTTCCAAAGATGATTACTTCATACCAAGTGAGACAACATTGGAAGTAAGTGTAGAACCTGATCTGTGTTTGGACTGTTTTGATCCTGTGGAACTTCCTGAGTTATCAAAAATATTAGCTTCATCTAAACCTTCAACTTGTATGTTAGACCCAATCCCAACCAATTTATGTGTGTTCCCTCTGATTACCAGCTTTATTTTAGATATGATTAATCTATCCTTAGTAAATGGATATGTACCACAAGCTTTTAAGGTAGCTGTAGTTAAACGTTTACTTAAGAAACCTTCGCTTCATCGAGATGACTTGAAAAATTATAGACCTATATCCAATCTTCCGTTCTTATCTAAAATTCTTGAGAAAATAGTTGCTAATTAAATGTGTGAGCCTTTACACAGCAATGATGTGTTTGAAGAGTTTCAGTCAGGTTTCAGAGCTCATCATAGCACTGAAACAGCTCTGCTGAAAGTCACTAATGATATTCTTATGGCCTCAGATAATGGAATTGTGTCTGTACTTGTCCTTTTAGATCTCAGTGCTACATTTGATCAGTCGATCACAATATTTTCTTAGAAAGGCTGGAATATGCTGTAGGGACAAGGGAAACAGCACTAGGCTGGTTTAAATCTTATTTGTCTGACAGATTCCAGTTTGTTCATGTAAATGATGAATTATCTTTAAACTCCAGGGTTAATTGTGGAGTACCACAGGGTTCAGTACTTGGGCCAATTTTCTTCATTATATATATGCTTCCAATAGGTCAAATTATCAGGCAGCATTAGGATAAATTTTCACTGTTACACTGATGATACTCAGCTTTACTTATCCATAAATCCTGATGAGCCCAAACAGTTAGATAGACTACAAGCATGTCTTGAAGACATAAAAACTTGGATGGCTTTAAATTTTCTGCTTCTAAATTCAGACAAGACAAAAGTTGTTGTCTTTGGACCGGAGTCTTTGAAAAAGAAGCTGCTTAGTCAATCACTTAACCTGGATGGCATTAAATTGACCTCCGGTACTAAAGTAAGAAAATTTGGTGTTATTTTTGACCAGGACATATAATTTAAATCCCATATTAAACAGGTTTCTAGGCTTTCCTTCTTTCACCTCAGGAACATTGCCAAAATTAGAAATATCCTGTCCAGGAGTGATGCTGAAAAACTAGTCCATGCATTTGTTACTTCAAGGCTGGACTATTTTAATTCTTTACTATCAGGATGTCCACAAAATGCAGTTAAAAGCCTTCAGCTGATTCAAAATGCTGTAGCAAGAGTTCTGATGAAAATAAAAAGAGATATCATATTTCTCACATTTTAGCTTCCCTTTATTTGCTCTCTGTTAAATCCAGAATGGAATTTAAAATTCTCCTCCTCACATATAAAGCCCTTAATGATCTAGCTTCATCATACATCAGAGATCTGACTGTTCCATATATTCCTAACAGAGCACTTCATTCTCAGACTGCAGGCTTACTGGTGATTTCTAGAGTCTCCAGAAGTAGAATGGTAGGCAGATCCTTTAGTTATCAGGCTCCTCTCCTGTGGAACCAGCTCCTAGTTTTGGTCCGTGAGGCAGACACCCTGTCTACTTTTAAGGCTAGGCACAAAACTTTCCTTTTTGATAAAGCTTATAGTTAGAGTGGCTTAGGTTATCCTGAGCTATCTCTGTAGTTACGCTGCTATAGGCTTAGGCTGCTGGAGGACATAATGACCACTTTCACTCTCTTCGCTACATTCTCATACTACTCTCCAGTTTTGCATTATTTGCTGTTATTTCAGCTTTTAACTTTATGTTCTCTCTCTTTTCTCTTCCTAGAAGCTACACCTGGCCCGACTCTGTGTCTACCTGTGACACCTTCCTAGAGGGGGGCATCGTCCAAGCTTCTGCTGGCAGCAACTTAATGCTCACCTTCTACCGATGATCCACATGGCCCTGTCTTTGTTCAACCCTGTCTCTCTCCTAGACATAGCTATTGACTGAGCTTTTACTGTGACTAATTATATGTGCTCTCTTTCATACGCTAACCTTGAAAACTGGCTCAGAGTTTATCTGTTCTTTCTTTCTAGATGAAACGACTAAAGGAGCTATAACCATTAATGTTTCACTTTTCTTTCCTATAGAAAGTACCTCTAGATCAGTGCTTCTGTGTTCTTTTTGTGTCTCTGCTCTGTTCTCTCAAACCCCCAGTCGGTTGTGGCAGATGGCTGCTCACACTGAGCCTGGTTCTGCTGGAGGTTTCTTCCTGTTAAAAGGGAGTTTTTCCTCTGTTGCTACATGCATGCTCAGTATGAGGGATTGCTGCAAAGTCAACGCCAGTGACTGTCCACTCTGTCTCTACATGCTCATCCGGGAGGAGGGAATGCTGCAAGTCACTGACTGGATGCAATCTGCTGGGTTTCCTTAGATAGAAAAGTATTTAACCAATGTGAATAAATAACTGAATCTGACTGCACTATTCAATGGTTAGGAATTAATTGGAATGTATGTACCTGACTTTGTGAAGTGCCTTGAGACGACATGTGTTGTGAATTGGTGCTATATAAATAAAACTGAATTGAATTGAATTGAATGTGGGGGGTAGCAGGAGAAGCAGGGAGGAGAGACACATGTATTTGTCTCAGCCAAGGCAATAACGAGGACGAGGACAGTCACTTAAAAAAAAACACGTGTTAAAACTGCAGACCGTGGTTAAGCTAGTTTTAGGTGAACATTTGCTATTCGTGCTCTGTAGATTCAGCGGGTCTTCCTCCCGTTTGAGCCGATACAAGCAGTCTGATTACGGACAGCTGCTCTCTGCCTGCTCCCTCCTCCTGCACACGGTGGTTCTCTTAATGACTGTCAATAAATGTCATAACCAAACAGGCTGTTTCATAATGGTATTGTTTTGTGTATTTTGGGGGAAATGTTTGTGCATCTGAACTGCTGATTTTATGTGTGATCAGCTGATTTCAGAGGTTATTAAATACAGCGCCCCCTACTAGTGTGTAATTCAGAAAGATGATGTGTCATTTCTTTCAGCTTTTGGGCATGGTTTATAATTTGTAAACACTGAATTTATATTTCGGTTTGACCCTCTCCCATTTTGATCTTTAATATTATTTTAGTCGCACTTGAGCTTTTTTTTAATTTTCCCTGGACTACTTCTTGGATAACCTTTTCATTTCTCCTCCTCCCTGTTCACATCACATGTAGTCCCTACTCAGCTCCAGTCGTACCTGTTTAGGAGCAGGGACCAACAAAAACTTGGTACCAGTATGGAAAAAACAGTAATGCTTGCAAAGCTGGCTGTGTGGAGTGGAGCCGGGTTAAATCAAGCCAATGGAAAAGGGGCATAAGTTCACCTGTAAAGGTTATAGTGCATTTCAGGTTCATCCTGTAATTTCACCTGAAAGCGGAATATCCCTAACTTTTTGTGATTAGAATATGTATATATAGTAGTTGATTCCCTCCTTATTTTGCCACCATAGGTGTATAAGATAATAGTTGAAATCTTTTTTTATCTTCTCTCGGCAGTAAAAAGATTAAAATGAATGGGGTTGTAACAGAGGACAGGATGACTGGGGACAGGTACATCACCAATGTGACGATCATGGAGGACACAGTGGGAGCCAGACCACCAGAATCTGAACAGAGAGACTCCGGAAACACTGCCGAGGGTACAACTTTGTTATTTATGTAGCCTTTTTAATGCACGTTTCATCATAAATAATAGTGTGTTGGCATTGTGTGTGTAAAAGAACATTGTATCGCATGTGTATCATTCAAAAGTCTTTGGGAGGCTTTATTCCCACAGGCTGTAGGCTGCAATAAAAAGGGTCTCAAATAGGCTAGGTTCTCTAAAAATGCCCCCCCCGTCCCCAAGTCCTCCACAGTGACACGCTTATATGACCACCGACCTTTAGCCCTAACCCCGGTAGTCATCAAGTGCTTTGAGAGGCTGGTCATGACTCATATCAAGGATCCCATCAACGTCACTGTGGACCCCATCAATACACCTACAGGAAGAACTGCTTGACTGATGCCGTCATCTCATTGGTGGTCCACACCACACAGCCCTCACCCATCTGGAGAGCAGTAAAACCTACGTCCGTCTACTCTTCCTGGATTTATCCTCAGCTCTAAATACCATCATCACAGACCCTTGTGCAAAAGCTCTCTTCTCTTGGACTGAGTCCCACGCTATGGAACTTCCTGACCAACAGACCTCAGACTGTCAGGATCCACAACATGTCTCCTCCTCCGTCACCCTCAGCACTGGCTCGCCCCAGGGCTGTGTGTTGAGCCCCCTCCTGTTCACTCTGCCGACGTATGACTACTCGGCGAGACATCCCAGCTGTCCTATAGTGAAGTTCGCGAACGACAGCAGTAGTAGGGAAACTCACAAATAATGAGTCCTAATACAGAGAGGAGGTGCAACACCTGTTGCAGTGGTAAAGAGAATCCACCTCTGCGTCAATGTGAAGACGATTAAGGAGATAGTGGTGGATTTCAGAAGGGACAAGTGCCCTCTTCCTTCCCTTCACATCAGAGGAGCAGCTGTGGAAGTGGTCCCCAGCTTCAGGTACCTGGGTGTGCACATATCCAATGACCTCACCTGGAGTGCCAGCACTTACCGTCTGGTCAGGAAGGCTTACCAGCATCTTTACTTCTTTAGGAAACTGTAGAATGCTCGAAATGGGAGCTCAGTCCTGAGGAGATTCTACCACTGTGTGGTGGAGAGCGTCCTCTGTATCTGCATCACCGTATGGCACGGCAACTGCACTGCTGCTGAGAAGAAGGCTCTGCAGAGGGTGGTAAAGGCTGCACAGAAGACTGTGGGGAACTGTCTCCCCACCACCTCGAACCTGTACACATCACGATGCAGGGGAAAGGCCCTCCACATCATGAAGGATTCAACTCATCCTGCACACAGACTGTTTTAGCCCCTCCCCCCAAACAGGCAGCTGAGGAGTATTCAGAGCGAGACCACCAGGCTCAGAAACAGCTTCTTCCCTGAAGCTGTCAGACTATTACGAATTAGAAAAAGGCGGACCCAAGATTCAGCCAGACACAGAAGAACTGAAAGATTAAAAAGTTTATTCAGCCACAGGAAAACGTCACTCAGGTTAAACTCCACACAGCTTCCAGGAATCACTGAAGCAGAAAGAAGGATTAGTGACTTGTAGTTTCTCCAAATCTTGCAAGGATCAGAAAAGTCACTAACCTGTTCTTGTCTTGGGTTAAACTTGAAACCCAGAGGGGAAATCTCAGTGGGTAGAAGGCAGGGATCTCCACAGCGCAGGTGAGAGAGACAGGTGACTTTTGGCTGAATAATCCAAGGGCTAGGCTGATTCAATAATCCAGGGACAGAAACAGGGTCAATGATCGGAACAAGAGACGTCAGGCAAGGGGCAGGCAGAGGCATAAATCAGATGCAGGAAACAGGGTCAAAACCAAAATCCAAACAGTCCGACAAGGCGCAGGCAGAGGCAAAAATCCAAGAGGCAAGGCAAGGTCAAAACAAGGATCAGTCAGGAAGGAACGCTGGATATCTACTCACACGATGGCTTTCAAAAATCTGGCACCGTCTGCTTGTCAGAGTCAGTATATATCAGGGAAGACACAGGTGCTTGGAATGCCACAGATTGCACTGCACTGCAGCAGTCACCAGGTGCATCTCATCTGCTGATTGCAGCCAGAGAGACAGGCTAGAGCAGACGTGAGAATCATAACAGAGACTGCTGAACTCGAGCCACACTCTGTAGACTCTCTCACTACACACTGACCTGCACTAACACTTCACCCACAAAAAGGTGCAAAATATCACTCACTTATAGGTGCATTTTTAGACTGGCTTGTGCTTTTACATGTGTATTTAGTACTTTGCGAAGCTAATTTCCGCTTCACTGTTTAACTGTGTATATTTTTATTGCTCTTCGCTGTATTTTTTTACTCTACTGTTATTTTTGGCCTTTTATTTATATATTTAGCTTTGTATGCTATATTTACTTTGCTTTTTACTTAAGAATTAGTCTTCTTAACCGGGACCTCAATCTGAATTTTGTACCTTAATATGTAAATGTAAGGCTGGTTTGACAATAAAAGCTCCTTGAATCCTTCAATGTGACTTTGTGGCTCTTGTTGGGTCACACCCGCTAATTTGGTCAGGTAAACAACTAGTGCACAGCTACACAAGCTTCGCAGCTCTGACGTTACCAGAGTTTTTGAAGGCCCAAGGAAACAAACCTTTAACTGCCATTTCTAGCTGTAGTGTCACAAGACTATATTCAGAGGCACATCTCTGGAGAAATAGAATCTCGCAGGTGTGTTTACTTTTCCTTCACACTGGCCATCCCTGGAAGAGCTTAAAGCTGGAAATCTGTCTAATCCAAGAAGATCAGAAGATCCATATCCTGATGGAAGACCGTCAGACGCGACCCAGGCGCAGGTGAAACCACTGAGGTTTTGTTTCCAAGGAGATGTGATTCCACCCAGTTTTTTTTTCAGTTGACTGCAACGGTTCCTAATATTTTTCCCATTTTGGACAGAGGAGAAGTTGACTGTTTTGAACACGTGACACTCTGGTTTCCCCCCTGTTTTTCTTCAGAACACGACCCATCCTCAAGCTGATGAAGAGAAAAAATCGACATCGAAGTAATGTGGTTCTTTTTATATTAAAACGGATAAGTGTATTCAGAGCTCTGGGCAGGGTGAGGCATAGTTAAGGTGAATTAGGATCACCATTAGTTAATCCAATTAACTTGTTGCATGAAATATTGGTTGAAGTGTTTTATGCTGAACTGTTTTGATTTGCTGTCTGAATACTGTTGAACTGCGAAGAGAAGTTGCGCTCCTAAAAGTTTGGGTGTGTTGTTTGTCCTGCTCATTGCCAATCAGCCAGGAGTTAAAGATAAACTTTTAGAAGTTCTCCATTCGAAGCAGACTGCAGCCCACGGACTAGACTCTGTGGTCTGGCCACTCCATTGTTTGTTTCATTCTTTTATGACCCTTGTGGTTTTACCACTGAACTCCCATCTCAGAGTTTTACAACCCTTTGTTCGAGATTTAGGGCTATCAGTTGTTAGTGGCTAACGGGCCGGCTGCTAGATGCTCTGCGTCTGGGCCGTTGCCCTACCGTTCTATCGGCTGATAGCCGCAACTGAGACGCACCCACGGAGGATGGCTTCACCATGTAGTGGTTCTGTTCCACTTTCCAAGTTAATCCAAATTGTTGTGTTATTCTCATTTGTCCATAAACTGCTGGTTTGATCTTGATAGACACTCAGTGCGCATATATTGTTTTTTTATTATTATTTTTTGTTAGTAGTGTACCCCTTTTGTATAATAGCACATGCTTATGCCCAAGGAGGAAGTTGTTGACCAGAAATGTCTTTTGTAAGTGGGACAATTGGTTTAATAAATTTTCACATAGATTAAGAGACAAAGATAAAGAAATGTTTATTTTGTGTAAGAATGATTATCTGTCAACAAAGGTTCGTGTTCCACACCATGCGGTGAAACAGTTGATAACACAGTGACATTTGGCTTGGTTTTGGTTAATAATTATCGATTAATAATGATAATTAAGTAATTGTAGTTATTAAGTGCTGTAAGCCCAATAATCACACCACCAGAGTGTATCTATGATCTTTAGTCGTAAGAATTGACTTTCGTTTATTTATCGTTTATTTCGTACTCGTACTCCTACTCGTACTCGTTGTCTTCCGCTTTATCCGGGACCGGGTCGCGGGGGCAGCAGACCAAGGCGTTCTTTCGGTCATGACCCAAAGTTCATGGCCATAGGTGAGGGTAGGAACGTAGACCGACCGGTAAATCGAGAGCTTCGCATTTCGACTCAGCTCTCTCTTCACCACAACGGACCGGCACAGTGCCCCCATTACTGCGGCAGCCAGACCGATCTGTCTGTCGATCTCGTGCTCCATTCTTTCCTCACTCGTGAACAAGACCCCGAGATACTTGAACCCCTCCACTTGAGGCAGGAACTCCCCTCCAACCTGAAGAGGACAAGCCACCTTTTTCCAGTCGAGAACCATGGCCTCCTTATCGTTTATTTATTTTTTCAAAATTATGATTTTTAATTATAATTTTTGATAAATATTTATAGCCAATAATCATCCCTTAAAATCAAAATAAAACTTGTGAGAGAGTGCCTTGAGTGAAGCTATAGAACAATATAAAGAAATCTGGTCTCACAGAGAAGTGCAAGAGGATATAGATAGTCCTCTAAAGGACTAAATAAACAACATGCCTCACCACTGGCAGTGAAACAGTGGTGAGGTGTGTGCTTGGAATGGGAGTTGGGTTCCAAGGGAGTGGAGATGTTATATTAGGGATCAGCTCTGAAGGCCACTTGTTTTAAGTGGTGATGCACTGGTTGACAGACGAGGTCAGCCAGGACTCTTCATGGACCATAATGTTCACAGACAGCATGATCTGTAATGAGACTGTGAAGTAGGTGGAAAAGAGCCTGGAAATGTGGAGGGCTGCGCTCAAGAGAGTATAAATAAAGTCAGAAGAAGCAAGAAAGAACAAATTAGAGGAAGACAACTGGGAAAATAAAAGTGCAAAGAGAATTAAAGGTGGATGAGTTTAGATACCTAGGGTCAATCATCCAAACTGGCAAATAGAAAACAAGATAGCTGAAGAATGGGCCATTGGAAGGGTGAAGTGGATGAAGAGGAATCTCGTGTGACTTTTTTTAAAAGAAAGATGGCAGTAAGGGTGAAAAAAAGGTTTACAAGATGGTTATGAGACCTGGTATAATGAGAGCTTTGGAGATGTTGGCTTTAACGAAAAGACGTTGCAAAGTTTTTTAGAATCACCATAAAATGTCTGAGTTATTTCCAGGTGACGAATCTACAGGTTTAATGGCCGACCTCTGAGCACTGGTTAGGTGGGCTCCTCTGTCTTCTCTTCTCTTACCTGCAAAGAATTTGTCACAGAATCCAACTGCCAACAAATATGTTAAGTTCCTGTAAATGGACTGATTCAGATCCGAACTGATGTTTTTTTTTTCCTACTGTCGCCCAGCTGCAGTGCCAATTTGTGGTTCTGTGTGCTCTCCCATCTTTCTGTGGAGTGTCCTCGCCATGGCAATCACCCAGCTGAGGCTGATTTTCTTCATGGGAGCCATGAATAAGATACTGGAGTTCCTGGTCATTCATGGTGACCCAAACCGTTAGTGTAAAACATACACAAAATCATTTATTACAAATCCTGAGAAATATTGTGTGCCAAATGACGTGTAATACTCCACACATTTTTTCACTTATTGTTAAAGCTTAACTTGTACAGATGCTGCTGTTGTGTCTTTCAGCCTCAGAGGAGCTACAGAGGGAGGCAGAGGAGCAAGGTAACTGTCAGGATTCTCAGTGTAGACTCTGTTAACATGTAGCATCAACAGAGACTTGACTCAGTCAAGATTGTGTCCTGAACCCACTGATTGTTTTCACATGTTTAAATTAATTTCACTCTGCATGTCTTCTCCAGTTGCTTTCTTCTCGTCTATCTTTGGGACAACACAACTTCTATGTCTGCTAACGTGTCCTTTAATTGGCTACATAATGGACTGGAAGATGAAAGAGTGTGAGGAGGAAGATCTAAACATATCAACAAGCAAGAGGTAGGGAAACGTTTTAGCCATTAGTGTGGATGTGTACTGATGTGATTCAAAACAGCAAGAGGGGTGTTTAGTCTATAGTCTACAGGCCTCTACATGGACCTCTGTGTTCTGTCTTCATGAAGACCCTATTGCAGTTTATGGGAACCATGTAACATCAGCACAAATTCATTATACTTGTGATAATTGTTCCCTCAGCCACTCAGAGCCCCCAAAGAGAGACAGAAAGATCCAGAAACTGAGCAATGCCATCAGAGCCTTCATCTTCACCAACCTCCTTTTGGTCATGTTTGGAGTTATTTCCTTGATTGACAACTTGCCTATACAGGTTAGGAAAAATTTTGCACAAGTATACAAAGATCAGAGTTTTTATGAAGTGTAAGTCCTTCAATCATTGTTCAGGTCTCTTATTTGACATTCTAAGACAAAAAAAAATGCTTTTTCAGTTTCTCAAACACGGTTTTGGTCATTTGGTCTATGGATGTTTTTTTAAATAATGACAAAGCGCTCTAAAAGACCTATACTTGAAGGCCGGTGTCCTGCAACTATTAGATTAATCAAATAGCTGAACTGCCTCCACATCATGCAGTTGTTTCCTATGGAGTCCTACCAACTACCAGTCCTACCAACAAGGACATTGGTCCTTGATGACTGGAGTTTGAGATCTCTGGTTTCACGTTTCATATTTTCATTTAACTTTTTTGTTATATCGGCACAATACATAATACACAATAAATTTGTTGCTATAAATAAAACACAAATACAGACAGTCCTATAAAATCTGTCCTACTCTCTGCTCTCTCACTTGTTCTTCAACAGGTGGTGTCCTTTGTCCTTCACACAGTTGTGAGAGGATTTATCCACTCCTGCTGTGGAGGCCTCTATGCTGCAGTGTGAGTGACACCATGAGCTAAGATTTTCAAACCCTTTAGACTTATCTCACATTAAATCAAAATGGTGAGGTGATGAGAGAAAGATACAGCTCCCTGACACAATCCCAAATGCAGCTGTAAAGGGACTCAGCAGTTATCAACACCACAGAGCATATTAGCTTGCTGCAGTTCATTACTCCTAAAGGATTCCTTTCCTACTCTTATCAACAGGAGTAAACCTGCTTTACAGTACTATAACTACACACATCCAATACGTTTAATGCAAATAAAGAGCTGTGTTTTTCTCTGGTCTAGAATTGTTTGCTCAAATCATATTAAATGGTAAACCTTATTCTTCTTTACCACCACAAATTAACTTAAATCTGATTACCCTAGGTATCCAGCTAACCACTTTGGGACTTTGACGGGTTTCCAATCAACAATAAGTGCTACTTTTGCCTTACTCCAACAGCCACTCTTCATACTGATGGTGGGGTACCTCAGGGGAGACCCTTACTGGGTAGGGAGCTCTTACATAAGCACGCCTACCACAGAGAAGAGAAGTTGTATGCTAGTGGTGCATAAACTCCTCAGAATGTCACCAGAATAAAAAAATACTTCAAATATCTGCGTCAGACATAACATGGACATGATGTCAGAATATTTCTGATTGTGGCTAAATTCAGGAATGTAGATGGAAAAAGATTGTCTGTGCTTATAAAATTCAAATAGCCTGCAACTTTGCAGTAATGTGTAAAAGCAAACATAAACTCATGCTTTACATGTGAGGATGATTTCTAAGCAACTCCATTTGAAACTCTTTTATAATATGAGAAACAACTGTTTTATGATTATACCTTTGAATCCTGATCAAATAATGGTCCGAAGTAGACGGCAACCAATGATATATCAGTTTTTGTCAAAAATATTCCACGCTGTAGAATGGGCTTGTAGGGTGAACTCACATTAACTTTCTTACTGCAGATCAACGTAGGTCTTCTGATCCTTTCCCTGGCTGGCTTCCTGTTGCCATGTTATCTCTGCTATCACCGAAGAAGCCTTATCAGGGAAAAGGCGCATCTAGATATGATCGCTGCCCAGCAGTCAGAGAAGGAGCATGATGATCTAATCCAGTCAGACTGTGGACCTTCTCAGAACCAAGTTGATGGGCCTTCAGAATATGGAAACATACCCAATGGGCATATTGTTTAATTAGACTGGTTATAGTAACATGGTCAGTTACTGTTATTAATGGTATTGTTATTTCAAACATGACTTATTTATTTCTGAGGAAAAACCTTATTCCTCAAGATAAACACCCAATAAAATAAACAAAACCAAGATTTAAGGTTGAAATTACACTTGTTATAGAACTAAAACAATTCCTACACACGTTTTTACTGATTTTTGGATTTTCTTTCAGGTCAAAACCAACAGGGAGATGAGGAATCAACTTGTAATTTATCTTCATCACATATTAAAAAATAAATTAAAGCTGGGGGACCATAATGGTAGAGCTACAAAATATGTCCTGTTTTTTGTTGAATGCATACAGTATTGCCACTGACCCTGTTATATTTATAACTAGTCTTGGAGGCTTTTGTGTGTTAAGTAGTAATTTACAGCCATGTATTTTGTATTATTGAGGCAAAGTGTATGAGTATTTAAAAGTTTAATTTTACTTGATGTGCAAATGCCCCAGCACCACTGGCACATATAATAAAAAACACAGTTTGCTTTCCAAGGAGCACAAGAAAATCAAGATAATCACAAACAGTTTGCTCAAGACAATAGATTTAGATGAGTCTTGGAAAAAATATCATACGCTCTAACATTATATTGCTATAGTAATAACCAAAAGTTACTATAATTCATTTTATAGTACATAGCACTGCAGAAAATGTGCTAAACAAATTGCTAAAAAAGAAGGCTGGCTCGGTTCTGGCGACTCCTCTGGAGATCATTGTGCAAAGAAGGATTCTTCATACAATGAAGAACATTATGGAGAACCCTGAGTGTCCTCTTCATGAGACTGTCGTACAACAACAGTGTCCTCAGTCAGAGGCTTCTTCAGATCTGCTGTAAAACAGACCGCTACAGCCATCAGCAAATGACTGTTTTTTGAAGAAACCTGTATCAAATGAGCTACAACAACAATTAATTTTGCTTTGGGATGAATAAAGTATTTAGAATTTGAATTGAATTGAATTGAATTGAATTTGAAACATTTCTGATACATAGTTATTGAAATATGCTCACAGGCCATTCTAATCTTGATCAATTATAGATATACAGGGATAGTTTGCATAAAAATACTTATTTGATGAAATAAAGAGAGAGTATCTGATTACAACTACCACATTTTAATAGTTATAAGTCATGGTTTCCAAAGTGGCAATCGTAAAGAAGATCTGAATTAATTTGAGCCTATGAAAGGACATGTCAGAGTAACAAGAAGAACTTTGAGTAAAAAGAGCGAGGGAGCTTGCTCAATAAAGAGATGAGTTTGATACTTGATACTTATACTTAAACTGAGGCTTTGGTCGAAATCTTTCCTTGATAGCATCATGTTTGGATCATCAGAGTTGGTCATTTTTGGCTACTTATATGTACAACAAGAGGAGGGGAGCAACTCCTGCAGTTTCTTACAATCAGGAAAGTAGAATGGGTTGGGCATATAGGCCAAATGTGTCTGATGGTGTTCCGAGGTGTCCTCCTTTCTATTTTGGAACACTATCAGTATGTCCAGTAAGAGATGGTGGAATACTGAACACTTTAACAATAAACAATGGGGTGTATGACACAAAACACCCACAGGGCAAAGTAACAGCTATGCATACATTCCTAAAGGCGATTCAGAGAAACAAACTGACATAATGTTGTAATGTTTTGTGGACTGTGTGGGAGGAAAAGGGCGTGAATCCCGTGACAGGAAAACCCATGCATGCTGAGGGAGAAAACAGGATGCAAAAAATTCGCGATGTAGAAAGGTAACCACCCGTGGCTGGGATTTCATAACCCAGGACATCCTTGCTGCAAAGCAACAGTGCTGACAACTGTGCCATGGCGTTGCAACTAAGGGGTTGGACAATGAAACTGAAACACCTGGTTTTAGACCACAATAATTTATTAGTATGGTGTAAAAGGGCCTACCTTTTGCGGCCGAATGACGGCATCAAAATGTCGCTTGGGAATGACATATACAAGTCCTGCACAGTGGTCAATAGGATTTTACAAAGCCATTCTTCTTGGAAGGATAGTGGCCAGGTCACTACGTGATACTTGTGCAGGAAAACGTTTCCTTGACTCGCTCACCACCAAAAAACACGCCCAAAGTGGCTCAATAATATTTAGATCTGGTGACTGTGCAGGCGCTGGGAGATGTTCAACTTCACCTTTCATGTTCATCCAACCAAGCTTTCATCCAGTCTTGCATGTGTGTTATTGGTGCCATTGTCATCCTGATACACGGCCCCAGCCTTCAGGATAACATGTTTGGAAACCAACTGGATGCACATGGTCGCTCAGCTGGTTTCGGTAGTCCTTAGGCATGTGACGCGCCCATCATAGTCACACAAGTATTGGCCAAGGGAATGCCATGATATGGCAGCCAACCATCGGTGATCCACACCCCCATAGCTTCACTTTGGGCATGGCAAAAAAACAGTCCTGGGTGGATACGCCTTTCTTTGGGGAGCGTTCTAAGTCTCCCAAAAGAGCCGTTTACTCGTTAACCGATGGTGGGGGAAACAATCAGTAAAGGTGGACTCATCAAAGAACAGATACATGTTTCAGTTCAGTTGTCCACAGCCCAAGATTAAGGCGCTCCATTGCACCATTGAAAACCGGACATATTTGGGGCATTGGCATGGGGAGTGACCAAAAGGTTTGGTGTGCAACGACAGTTCTGGTGGAAAACAGGAGAAGTTGAGGTGCACATAATTAGTTGCTAGCCGGTGATTTGGGCAGCCGTGTGTAAGATTCTTCAACGTTTTTTGTGATACAAAATCCGGGTTGAGCCGGACAGACACCGGAACATCCCTTTCCGCAGTTTGTCCGGGGTGGTGAATCCACAGTTAATCCTGTTTGGATGTGGTTTGGTCCTTCTTGGGGGTGTATGCTGACCATTATCCTGGATACCGTGGCTCTTGATACATCACAAGACTTGCTGTCTTGGGTTACAGATGCGCCAGCAAGACGTGCACCACACAACTTGTCCCTCTTTTGAACTCTGGTATGTCACGCCAAAATGTTGGGTGTGCATTTCAATATTGTTTGAGCAAAACTGTGCTCAAAATTACCCTTCCAAACATTAAAAGAACCCTGGTGACCTTCACAGAGCTCATGCTCATTACTGGTGCAATGTGCAATCAATGAAGACTGGCTACCAGGCTGGTCCAATTTAGCCATGAAACCTCCCACACTACAATGACAGGTGTTTCAGTTTCATTGTCCAACCCCTGTACCTAAAATACATATAACAAAATCATATATTTGGTTGCATATTAAATTATTGGACTGTGTCCTTATTGCCTGCTCTAAATGTTGTTTTTTAGGAACATCTCCCTGTTTCTCAGGTTATTTGTACTTTTTGGTACATGGTGCAAATCCGCTATTGTTGTATGTTAGGCACAAAATTTCTTAGGCTAGCTTAATTAAAATAGAGCAAAGCTACCTAATAATGCTAATGTAGATACTATAACTGTTGTGTAACTCCATAAATGTAATGCAACCTCTTGTATTTTAAATAATTTGTTATGTTGAACACATCCTAACCAAACCATTATCTCACTTAGGGCACCAAAATGGCTGGAGCCAGCTCTGCTCACTGAAGAAAACGTGTGTTATAATAAATCAAAGATTTTGAAGAGAAAAACCAATTATGTACGGGTCACTCCAGTGAACGTAAGTATAGCATTGCCCAGGAGAATTTACATCCACAGTGAAAACATGATTTAGTTTTGATATGTGCTTGTTGTGGTCATTATGGAGCTTCAAGAATAGTAGAGTAACAACTAAATTTCTTTGTGGAGCAGTGCCCTAAAATTGTTCAGAAACAACATAAAATAATTCTATGGGGTGCTTTTATTGGGGGCTGACGTGATTGCCCCTTGGTCAGTTTAGGATTTAATGAGGACATCAACAGTGCTCAAGACCGCCCAGAAAAATGCACAAGACACAGGCCACAACAGAAACAGATGAGTCAGCACAACACAAACAATGCATGTTTGTTTTAATGTCAGGCTGAATGGGAGTTGTGCGTTGTTAGGTGTGTTTTTCATTGATTCGCAGCACCTTGGGTGGTGTGTAGGTGTGTGTGGGTGTGGATGTGGGAGAGACGAAGCTATAGGCTTCTAAGTGGGCGTTAGTCTGCACGAGGGAGCGGACCGGCTGGTGCAAGTATTTAGAGAGTCTGCTCGCTGTGGAAATGAGTGGGAGGGAGAATAGTCCGTGATGGTTGTTTGTGTTGTTTTACATGAGTTGGTAAGGGTGACACAGAGTACCATGTGTGGTCAGAAAGGGGAAAAACTTATGTCATAGTGATATGGCATGGGGTCCAGTAACTCCACACCGACTGGAAGTAATTTCTATTTTTCCTGAAACCCAACAAGCAAGCTTAGGTTGGCTGTTTTAGGCTTGGAGTTGTTATGACGTGGGATGACATGTGACTGTTAGTTTTGGTGATGGATTAAAACTTGTCGAGAGTATTCTCATTAGAGGTTTAAGGGAATGAGAAAGCGAAACCAGAGCGACTGATCTTATCAAGAAATCAAAATTTTGTTGCCAATATGTGTATAACATTGCTCTAATAGAGCTTAAAGTATGCACAAGTGTGAGGGAAATAAAACATGTGTGCAGGAGCAAGAGGAAAAAAGGACAGAGGAAGGAAAAGGGGATGAGAAAAGAGGGGGGGGGGCAAAAAGAAAGGGGGAGGAGAAGGGAGAAAAGAGAAGGGTGGAGAGAAAAGGAAGGGAAAAGTGGGGGCACGGCAGCGGTTATTAGTTTTAGTGTGTCATGAGAAGAAGTTCGCTTGGTCAGTACGTATCAAGTTTATTTGGTCCAATGAGGGGGGCACGTTTAATAACGGTATAGAACATGTGGTAGTTCGTGTGACTAAAGGAAGCCTGGGACTGTGTGGGCCGGACACTGAGGTGATGATTTGCGAATCAATTTAGCACACCGAATATTGAGAGGGGCGATCGCTAGCGCATCAACAATGATTTTGGGGTGGTGCTTGGAGGTCCTAACAGGGAAGCTTAGAAGCGCCAAACGCTCGATTTTACGGTCGGTGACCCAACTCGGCGTTATTCAAATACGACAACTCTAGACTGTTGGGACCCTGGCATATTATTGAGTTTTTTGTGTGGCTGTGAGAAATTCCTGTCGGCCTCTGGAAGTCATAGTGCTGGCCACCGCTCCGTGGAGAGTGTCAGAAAAGGCTATAATAATTTGGGATTGATAGATTGCACAGTTGGTTGTGTCGTAGTGTGCCAGGCTCAAGTTAATGCTACCTCAGAACATCCTGTTATGGGAAAAGGAGGGAGCCGTGACTTGGCGGTGCGCAAAATAAAAGCTAAAAAAAACCCGATAAATAATAAAGGACTAGGCATAATTCCCCTTGCAGTACAAAAAGACAGTCAGTACATGATCGCTGTTTGGAAGAACAAAACCCCTCTGAGGTTGAATAGCTGTAGCTAGTGTCTTATGATATTGGCCCAGGAGAACTGTTGGCTCTGAGAGGGGGAAAAAGAAACGATTCTCAGTACTGCATCCACCGAGGACCCAAACGTAAGTAGGCAAAAACGACGAGGAGAGCGAAAAATGGAAGAGGTGAGAAAGGAAGCAGAGGGAGAGAAAAGTGAGGGATGCGAGGGAAGAAGGGGAAAGGGAAAAAATAGAAATGGGAGGAAGCAAGCGGGTAGAAGGGGGTGGAGAGCGTAGAGGGGGAAAAAGCCGGGGGGATGGGGGTGTGCAAGTGATAGGATCCTAAAGGTGGAAGGGGGAAGAACAAAAAAGCACAGGTCGCTGATAAAAGGGAACCGGATCTACAAAGAAAAAGAAGAGTGAGGGAGGATAGAGGAGAAGGGGTGGATTAGGTTGAAAGTGGGAAGATTACCATGACCGGAAGCAGCTAGTCCTCCAGGGCTAACCACCTGGGTAGCTCCGAAAAGGCGAAGCGCAAGAGCTCAGGGTGGCTGGCGTGCCAGAAACTCACAAATGGGAGCTAACTGAGTGTGTGTATTTGTAATAGGTCCACAGCAATTGAAGCTGTAGTGTTTGTACGGATGTATATTTATGTAATTGACTGCTCGATTATAAACGTCGAAAGCATATACCATAAATCTTTCGTAGCTAGAAGCTTCGTAATACAGCTGGCTGATCCAACCAGGAAGATCCATATCCTTAATAATTGGTTATCATATATTAAAAAAAAGACTCTTCTAGCAGATATCAAGGTGTTGTCTTTCTACATCCGCAGAGGGAGTCATGAACAGATACCTAAGAAAGGCTAACACCCACGGAAGCCGCGAATTGTGGCTCAGCGGATCGTTGGTACAAGTTTCGGCAGCATTATAAATATTCTTAGAAAACTGTTGATATTAAGCCTTGGGCTATCCACATAATTCTCTATGCAGGCCCCTGATACTAGGCAATGAAGCCACATGTATTCAGTAAGACGTTGAAAAAAGGATCTATAAAACAAGGTGTGGAGAGAGATACGTTTTGTGGAGCTGAATTGTGGGAACATTTTACAGTGCAACATATTGTTTTGCCAGTACCAATTTCTACTATGACAGATCAGGAGAATCCTTTGCTCTGGCTAATTCACGGAGCACTATCACTGACGGGGACAAGGTAATGAGCAAACTAAAGCGCATGCGTGGAGTGGAAATTGTGTTCCTAACGTCTATCTTAATGATCTGACCCTGTATGGCGCCAGAAGTAGTGAGACTCTCCATTCGGGATAAACACTTGGAGATATAGCCCTAGTAGCAACATCCACTGTGTGCGTGGCAACGAAAATTAGTCCGGAACGGGAGATGTAGGGCGCAGAGAGAAAGGTGGGGCCAGAATTTCAGGCGGAAGAAAAAAGTCAAGATTATTATGAAGTGCATGGTGTTTATGGTGCAAGTTGACGCGGTGATCTTAGCCGCTGTATATGCAGCATGCTGTCTGACTGCAGCGGCCCCAGTGCCAGTGTGGAGCCGTGCTGATGATGCTCTGGGCTTCTTCCCATGTAAGAAGGTTACCTAGTGTTGGAGAAAAAAATAACAGTTGTATAAAGAATCAATGCTTGGTGGTGGTGTGAGGGTAATGCAGTATCAAATATTCGGAACTTTTGAGTAGATTAAGACTAAGTATGAGGCATTTTTTTGTATTAAACTCTTGTTGTTGTTATGGGTTCTTAATATTTTAAATCTAAAATTGATATTAACTCTGAACTGTGAACCAGCGTGTAACCTTGATAAGAGTCAAGGGTCGGTGCCCTTAAGCTTCCACGCCATCACTACCCATAGTTTGTGTAGTCAGAAATTTTTCCAAATAAGTCAAATTTCATTCCTGTGAAGGAAAGGCTTAATGGCCAGCTGACCAGAAGTGTGCAGCAACAGGTGGGGCAGAGGCAAAGGTGTTTTACTTTATGCTTCATAACTTTTTAATCTTTGGTATACCTTGATACTGGAAAAAAACAACACCTAATTGTGTTTGAACTGAAAAGTAAACATTTGCTTTACTAACATGAAACCTTGTTTAGTTTCTGGATCAGTCAAAGAATAGAACTAGCTGATAACCTGCTATTCCTACATGTAAATTGGATTCAGGAAAAGTTTGAAAAATTATGTTAAATGTATGTATCCACTGGCATCTGGAAAAAGCTGTTGCTTTCTAACTGCATGATTTACCCACATTCAGTAATAAACATTGAGGAACAAAAACTTACTTATTATCAAAAATGATTGAAATGCTTCCCAACAGATAGGAACGGGCAATAAATTCCTTGACTATAAAATCTGCATCATTAGCGGTGGCACAGGGGTAAAGCGCACGATGAGTCCCAGCCTGTAGATGTTTATTGCATGTCCTCCCTCCTCTTTCCACCCTATTTCCTGTCAAATCATTTTCAAAAATGTGAAAAATACAGGCCCCTAGTCCCTAAAAAAGAAAAGAAAAAAAAACTAGAAGCAAACGGTTAAGGATCTCTGGAAGATGTTGGGTAGCTGTATCCAAGCTGGTACTATGGTCTCAGCTTCTGCTGGGTTGTCTGTATAAAACAATAAGGAAGGTAATTTAATGTCAACAGGTTCCCCTCCAGGTAATCACAGAATTAAAATATTGTTTTTACTGAGTTTTCAAATCAAATGAAATGCGAGTCAGAAAGGTCACATTAGCTCCTATAGTAAGATTAAAGGTTAATATCAGAATATAGGCATGCTTTGACAATAGAGTGGAACCTATAAACCTAGAGTTGTAAAGGAAGTACACTCTTAAAGAACAACAGTTTTTCAATGCGATCAGAGGCAACATTGAACTTGCAGCAGAGTTTTTAAGACCTTTTGAAAACAAACTGATTAGTGTGTAATCATCCTACCTGACCACAAATTGCTCACATGTGAACATTTAGCTTTTTGTGTGGTAAATGCACAATAATAAGGCAGTTATATTTCCACACTACTAATAATAAGGCCTTTATATTTCCACATAAACTAATTTAAAACTCCTAGTGCTGGATACAGTAAGGCCCCAGCTACACTACTCTGAATTTTTTAACTAGTATTGAAAAAAACTTCCTCAGGGTGGTGTGATTTCAATCAAATATATTGTAATAGCTGTGCTGTGCCAGCAGAAGGCGATATCATTGCCATTCACCCAGCCATCCATTGTCTATACACACTTGGGCCGGGGATGGGGGGTTTATACTGGTGTCTTTCTCCAGTGGTCAATTTGCGAGAGGCGGAGTATGCCCTGGACAGTTTGCCAGTCCATCAAAGGGGAACAGAGAGACACATAGGACAAGCAACCATGTACGCACACACTCGTACCTAAGGGTGATGTAGAGAGACAAATTAACTTATCATTGACCATAACTACCTCAATATTGAAAAGCAGAAGGCTAAGGAAGTGCTAGTATTCAGGTTCTTCCAAAACAGTTGTAGCTCATGCTATCTTTAACCCCTTTCAGATCATCCCTTTGCTCTGTGATCTACACGTATTCCTTATGCCTCCCAATCAGTTGAAAGCGTTAGGGTATCGGTGTGGATGTCAGCCCACCAACATTGCGACCCTAATCCCTTCATGAACTTTCTGTTGCATTTTATTAAAACTTCTGCCTAAAAAGTCTTTAAATTGAAGGAGTCGTCTAATGAAAAAGGTTTTGAAACCATAGTTATTTAAACCTTGGTATACCTTGATTCCTTTAACCAGCTCATGCCCAACTCTGACACTTACACGCTGCCCTCAGACAGGTAATCCGAAGCTACGCTGTTGGAACACGTGCAGAATGTGGCTTGTCATTGTCTTAAAATAAGCAGGGGCGTTGCTTGGATGGCAGTAGATGTTGCTCCAAAACCTGTATGTACCTTTCAGCATTAATGGTACTTTCAAAGATGTGCAGGTTACCCATGCCATGGGTACTAACACATCCTGCCCCAATACCATCACAGATGCTGGCTTTTGAAACAGGGATGCAAACAAATTTTCGACTTATGATTGTCAAATAATGCTTTATTAGATTTACAGTCAGGATGGACGGCCCGTTTTTCAGTTTGTGCTGGAGCAGTTGCAGACGTTCTATGACGAGCTGGAGCTAGTCAGGAGCCATGAGGCTCCATTTCTGCCTAAAGCCCGCTCCTCCCACACCACCAGCTGCTGGCCGGACTGTCAAGTTCAGCGGCATCATTGGAGGCCATTCACCGTTGCTGTCGTGGCTCCCCGAGCCACTCTGCCCACCACGTCTTCCACCAAATCACAGCCGCCGCAGCTTCGCAGAGGTCGGCAGCTGGTGTGCTCCTGGTCTAACCTCCACAGGAGACACGCCAGAGGTCTACAGATGACTAGTTGGGGGAGATGTGTGTAAAATATTAACTGTTTTGGAATTAAACATTATCTTTTTTTCTAAGAGCGAGGAACTTGAAAATACTGTCTCAGCCAGATCACATGAGCCTGCTGTTATCTCCTCACACATCATCCACACAAGCTGAGACGGGACCCTTTAAACGGACGTTTAAAAGGCGCCATGATCTCACAGTTTTCCAGGCAGGCCTTTCTGCTCCTCCACCTCTCCAACCCAAAAATGTGCCCATGAGTGTACCTCATGCTGCTCGTGCGGAGCCAACCTTTTGACTTTCGGGAGCCCGCTCTGAAATGGTGCCTCACTGATGGTACCGCTTAGTACGCACAGTTTCTCTGGTGGAGTTCAGCCACAAGCCTGAGCCTAGCTCCCTGCTGAGGCTGATCTGCAGCCCTCTTCGATCAGAGGCCCCATGGGTTTGCCCCTGGATATTTCGAGGCTGGTAATGGTGATAGGAGCTCTAACTGGCTGATGTCCACATCATGACAGCACTACTCCACCCTCTCAGAGCACTACTCAGAGTGGCAGTGCTATGCTCCCTGGACAGATGAATGGACAGATCTGATCAGGATGCTGCAGTTCCTGTCACATCCCCCATCATTCAGAGTGATTGTGGAAACAGTTCTGCTATCTCCAGAGCAGAATTCTGCACTCCAGTCAGAACGGCTAGAACTCCCGACAAAAAACATTATTTCTAGGGTTCAGCAGGCAGAGGAAAACACAGGGTTTTATTCCCTTTGTTTCCTAGTTCCTATGAGAATGGGAGGAACGAGGACCCTTCTCGATTTGTCACTGTTCAATGGAGAGAAAATTCCACATGCTGGCAATATAGCAGGTGCTGGAAAATGTTCACTAGAGCGACTGGTTCACCTCCATTGATCTGAAAGACTCATATTTTCACATCCCAATTATTCAGAAACACTGCAAATATCTGCGTTTCCCCTTTCAGGGGACCCTCTCTCTCGCCCCGCGCATGCTTTTCTCCCATCCCTGATCGTTATTATATGGGGTGAAGTTAAATTCAGCCACACTGAGAGCAGACGCGCTGTCAGCCCTTCTCCATCGTGTCCGACCTCACAGCACGGTGACAGCCCTGTCAGTTACTGGGAATGATGTCAGCAGCTCACGTGGATTTTCCGTTGGGTCTACTTCATGTGAGACGCCTTCAAAGATCGTTCACCTGCCTGCGCATAGATACCTGTGACCCACAAGATGCAGAGATTTTCTCTCCTTCCTTCAGTGGGAACTGATCTGGCCCACTGTGGAAACCCCCACTCTCTGTCAGAGGGAGATCCCCTCAGCAGGACTGCATTACAGGTTTTTTTTTTCCAATTAAGGGAAGTAGCAAAGCTCAAACCAGTTTTGTCAAGGCATGACCTGAAGAAAATGATACGTGCTTTTATCTCAACTCGTCTCGACTACTGTAATGCACTTAAATCTGGTGTCACTCAAGCATCTCTATCACAGCTTCAGCTTGTTTAAAATGCTGCTGCTCGTCTTCTTACTGACATGCAGAGATATGAACATATCTCACCTGTCCTGGCTCTTCATTGGCTCCCTGTGCATTACAGAATTAATTTAAAAAATGTATTGTTAGCTTATAAATGCTTGAATGGTATTGTTCGATGGGTGATATATTCACCCAGGTCAACAATTTCTTTTTTTTATTATATTCCACTGGGAAGCCATTCAACCCAGGTGACCTCCCAGTCTTCGTGGACAAGATTGTAGCTCTGATTTCTTCCAAAGTATTAGGGGAATCAAATTTTTGTCTTTGCTCCTTAGAAATAGTAGGGAGTTTCAAGAGTGAGAGAAATGCATTTATTTCTTCTGTTTCCAGTGTGCTAGTAGATGTATAACGTTTTTTTATAAAACTCTTCGAAGATCCTATTTATATCTTGCTGAGCTGAAAATCTTACCATCTTTTGTAATTAGTGTAATTTTATTGGAATTATCCTGTTTTTAAGTTGTCTCGCTAATAAGCATCCACTTTTTTCACCACCTTGATAACAATTGTTTTTTAATCTAAATAAGGCATATTCAGCTTTTTTGTTATATAGGTCATGTAACTGATATTTGAGATTACAAACTGTTTGACAAAAGTGATTTTAGTAGTTTTTTGCTATTTTCGCCTCTAATTTCGTACTTTTTCTTTTTTAAATTTTTCATGCACAAGCAATACATTTTCCTCTCACGAATGCCTTTGATGCCTCCCACACAAAGGATATATTATCTGTAGAACCAATATTTGTTTGGAGAAAGAACTTTAGGTCCCCCAGCATGTGATTACTAAATAACTCATTTCGAAGCAACACAACATTAGGTCTCCATCGTCCTCTACTTTCTTTATCCACATTAAAATCTACATGTAACTCCACAATGCTATGGTCACTTATGGCTATTGTGCCTATTTCGCAGCCCATCACTGATCCCATTACCCCCTTCCTGCACTAAGGAAGATGTAAATAGGATCTTTCAGCACCTAAAAACAAAGAAGACCTCAGGACCTGATAATGTCTCCCCACCATGCCTGAGAACATGTGTCGACCAACTTGCACCCATTTTCACTGAGATCTTCAACAAGTTACTGGAGCTGTGTGAGGCTTCCTCCTGCTTCAAACGCCCCATCATCATCCCAGTACCCAAGAAACCCACCATCACAGGATTAAATGACTACAGGCCTATCACCCTGATATAGCTGTGGTCATGAAATCCTTTGCGTGACTGGTGTTGGAGCACTAGAAGGCCATCATAGGCCCCCTGCTGGATAACCCTAAAGTGCCTACCGAGCAAACAGGTCGGCAGATGATGCAGTCAACTTGGGACTACACTTCATCCTGCAACTCCTCGACCACCCATGGATGTACACCACGATCCTGTTTGTGGGCTTCAGCTCAGCCTTCAACATCATCAACCGAGACATCCTCCACCAGAAGCTGACCCTGTTCAAAGTCCCGGCCTCTGCCTGTCAGTGGATCACCAGCTTCCTGATGGACTGGCAACAGCAGGTGAGGCTGGGGAGCATCTTCTCCTGCACAAGAACCATCAGCACAGGCACCCCTGTGGGTGTGTTCTCTCCCCACTCCCCTTCTCCCTCTACACAAATGACTGCAACTAAGCGGACCCACCTGTGAAACTCCTGAAGTTTGCAGATAACACCACTGTTATTGGTCTGATCCAGGACCGTGATGAGTCTGCATACAGACAGGAGGTGGATCAGCTGGTACACTGGTGTAGTCAGAACCACCTGGAACTTAACCCACTTAAGACTGTGGAGATGATGGTGGAGTTTCGGAGAACACCACCCCCACACACTCCCCTCACCATCCTCAACAGCACTGTGTCTACTGTGGACCACTTCCGGTTTCTAGGAACCACCATTTCTCGAAAGCTGAGATGGTCCTCACACATAGACAATGTTCAGAAGAAGGCCCAGCAGAGACTACTTCCTGAGGTAACTCAAGAAATCCAACCTTCCAGAGGAGCTAATGGTCATCTTCTATACTGCCATCATTCAGTCAGTTTTGTGCTCATCCATCTCTTTGTGGTTTGGTTCAGCCACAAAACAGGACAGGTTTAAACTGCAACAAACAATCAAGGCTGCAGAGAGAATCATCAGGGCTGACCAGGACTTATACAGGTCTAGGGTCAGGAAAAGGGCAGTTAAAATCTCGGCAGTCCCCACACACCCTGCAAGCAAACTCTTTAGGCTTTTACCTTAAGGTCTACGCTGTAGAGCGCTGTCTGCTAAAACCAGTTGCCACAGACAGTTTCTTTCCCCAAGCTGTTTCTCTGATGAACGCTTGACAGTCAGACTTTCAGAAAAAAGCCATGCATAATTAGACTGATTTTACATTATATTCTATTGTAAATTGTATATATATGTACTTTAGATATTTTAATCTTTTCCATTATTTTATATAATTCAATTTCAATTCAATTCAGTTTATTTATATACCGCCAATTCACAACACGTCGTCTCAAGGCACTTCACAGAGTCGGGTACATACATTCCAATTAATCCTAACCATTGAGCAGTGCAGTCAGATTTAGTTATTTATAATTTAAATTGGATAAAAAGTTTTTCTATCTAAGAAAACCCAGCAGATTGAATCGAGTCAGAGTCTTGTAGCAGTCACTCCTCCTGGATGAGCATGTAGCAACAGAGGACAGTCACTGGCGTTGACTTTGAAGCAATCCCTCATACTGATATGCATGTGGCAACAGTGGAGAGGAAAAACTCCCTTTTAACAGGAAGAAACCTCCAGCAGAACCAGGCTCAGTGTGAGCGGCCATCTGCCACGACCGACTGGGGGTTTGAGAGAACAGAGCAGAGACACAAAAAGAACACAGAAGCACTGATCTAGAGGTACTTTCTATAGGAAGGAAAAGTAAATGTTAATGGATGTAGCTCCTTTAGTCGTTTCATCTAGAAAGAGAGAACAGATAAACTCTGAGCCAGTTTTCAAGGTTAGAGTCTGAAAGAGAGCACATATAATTAGTTACAGTAAAAGCTCAATCAATTGCTATGTCTTAGGAGAGAAAAAGGGTTAAACACTGAAAGACAGGGCCAAGTGGATCATCGGTAGAGGGTGAGAATTAAGTTGTTGCCAGCAGAAGCCTGGACGATGCCCCCCTCCAGAAAGGCGTCACAGGTAGACATAGAGTCAGGCCAGGTGTGGCTTCTAGGAAGAGAAAAGAGACGGAACATAAAGTTAAAAGCTGAAATAACTGCAAATACTGCAAAATTGGAGAGTAGTGTGAGAATGTAGCGAAGAGAGTGAAAGTGGTCATTATGCCCTCCAGCAGTCTAAGCCTATAGCAGCATAACTACAGAGATAGCTCAGGATAACCTAAGCCACTCTAACTATAAGCTTTTTAAAAAAATAAAGTTTTATGCCTAGCCTTAAAAGTAGACAGGGTGTCTGCCTCATGGACTAAAACTAGGAGCTGGTTCCACAGGAGAGGAGCCTGATAAGTAAAGGATATGCCTCGCATTCTACTTCTAGAGACTAGGAACCACCAGTAAACCTGCAGTCTGAGAACGAAGTGCTCTGTTAGGACTATATGGAACAATCTGATCTCTGATGTATGATGGAGCTAGATCATTAAGAGCTTTATATGTGAGGAGGAGAATTTTAAATTCTATTCTGGATTTAACAGCGAGCAAAAGAAGGAAGCTAAAATAGGGGAAATATGATAGCTCTTTTTAATTTTCATCAGAACTCTTACTGCAACATTTTGAATCAGCTGAAGGCTTTTAACTGCATTTTGTGGACATCCTGATAGTAAAGAATTACAATAGTCCAGCCTTGAAGTAACAAATGCATGGACTAGTTTTTCAGCATCACTCCTGGACAGGATATTTCTAATTTTGGCAATGTTCCGGAGATGAAAGAAGGAAATCCTAGAAACCTGTTTAATATTAGATTTAAATGACATTTCCTGGTCAAAAATAACACCAAGGTTTTTTGCTTTATTACCGGAGGTCAATTTAATGCCATCCAGGTTAAGTGATTGACTAAGCAGTTTCTTTTTCAAAGAGTCCGGTCCAAAGATGACAACTTCTGTCTTGTCTGAATTTCGAAGCAGAAAATTTAAAGTCATCCAAGGTTTTATGTCTTCAAGACATGCGTGTAGTCTATCTAACTGGTTGGGCTCATCAGGATTTATGGATAAGTAAAGCTGAGTATCATCAGTGAACAGTTATCCTATGCTACCTGATAATTTGACCTATTGGAAGCATATATATAGTGAAGAAAATTGGCCCAAGTACTGAACCCTGTGGTACTCCACAATTAACCCCGGAGTTTGAAGATAATTTATCATTTACAGGAACAAACTGGAATCTGTCAGACAAATAAGATTTAAACCAGCCTAGCGCTGTTCCCCTGATCCCTACAGCATATTCCAGCCTTTCTAAGAGAATATTGTGATCGACTGTATCAAATGCAGCACTGAGATCTAAAAGGACAAGTACAGACACAAGTCCATTATCTGAGGCCATAAGAATATCATTAGTGACTTTCAGCAGAGCTGTTTCAGTGCTATGATGAGCTTTGACTGAAACTTTTCAAACAGGTCATTGCGGTGTAAATGTTCACACATTTGATTAGCAACTATTTTCTCAAGAATTTTAGATAAGAATGGAAGATTGGATATAGGTCTGTAATTTTTCAAGTCATCTCGATCAAGCGAAGGTTTCTTAAGTAAAGGTTTAATTACAGCTATCTTAAAAGCCTGTGGTACATATCCATTTACTAAGGATAGATTAATGTTGTCTCACTTGCTGAGGATGAAGTAATCATCTTCGGGAGTATGTCAAAGATTTTATTTTTAATAGAATCAATTTTATTTAAGAAGAATCCCATAAAGTCATGACTGCTAAGAGCTAAGGGAATGGATGGCTCAACAGAGATATGACTCTGTAAGTTTAGCAACTGTACCAAAGAGAAACCTAGGATTATTCTTGTTCTCTTCTATTAATGATGAGAAATAAGCTGTTCTGGCTTGGCAAAGTGTCTTTTTATACAATAGAAGGCAATTTTTTCCAGATTAAGTAGGAATCCTCTAGGTGTGTAGAGTGCCATTTTCTCTCCAATATTCTAACATTGTGCTTTAAAGTACGCAGTTCTGAATTAAACCAGGGAGCCTGCCTCCTATGAATAATTACCTTCTTTTTCAAGGGGGCTGCATTGTCTTATGCACCACTTAATGATGAAGTAACACTATGAACAAGAGAATCAATTTGTATATATTTGTTTAATATATTTATATAAAGTGTGCCGGAGTGAAATTCCTTGTTTGTTTGTACAAACTTGGCAATAAAGCTGATTCGGATTCTTCATTCCAAGGTATATGTGAATCCAGAACAAAAGCAATATCGGCACCTTTGCATTTTAGATAGTTCAAAACCTTTATTCTTTTAATCGGGTTCCCACATCCATTTATATTCCATGATATTATATTAATATATCCCTTATCCATCTTTCTCTATCTGGTATATACTGTATGACTTGAACTGTTGCTAAGTACATTTCAGCAGTCCATTTCATGACCATTATTAACGCTTACAAAATTTAACACTGTTAGGTAATCTGACCTTGTGGAAAAAACAGGCCTAAAGAATAAAAATATAAAACTAAACCATGCAACAAACAACAGGTTGCAACTCATGGTCTTTTTTTTTAACAACTTATCAATTATTTATAAAAATTTTGTCCATGAGGCGCGTTGAAAAACATCTTAGGCAGCACAGCTACTACAGCCCCAAAACCTAGAATCGACATGGATTTTACTTATGTTCGCCGGTAAAAATACACCTTCCGTGATAACAGATATCCTCTATTTAGCGCCTTTTAGAAATTTTTCAGTTTTTACTTTGTCTCTGAATGTCTTCCTCTCTAGGTGAAGAATAGCGTTGCTGGAAACACCAGCCGGTGTTTTACTTCCATCTCGCGCAGGCAGTTCTTAACAACAATAAAAAGCTTTACGTTTGTCCACAAGCTCCCTCGTCAGATCCTCAAAGGACAGTTTGCAACCTTCCCACTCCAATCCACATTTCTCTTTGGCCATCTGCAGCACCTTGTCTCTAGCCGAAGAGCGCAAGAACCGTATCAGGATAGTTCGAGGTGGTTTGTTCATTTGGGGCCCAGTGAGCTACCCACAAGGGCAAATCCCAGAGAATGGATCTTCTCCACATACTGAAACATTTTACCTCCTTCTTTGCCTTCTTTCAGCCCCACCATTCTCACGTTATTCCTCCAGCTCCTATTCTCCAAATCCTCAATTGACGACCATAGCATTGAAGATTTCATGTCGCATTTCTCCACACATTTCTTCACCCACGCATTCACATGTTCGACATCGGACACTCGTTCCCCTTCAGCCAGTCTTATTTGAATATTTAGGCCGAGAAGGAAGCCTGCAAGGGCCAATTGTAATTGTAAGGTTTCTTATTATTATTCTGTTGCGTCTTTGCGGGGTAATTTGGGGGCCTTGCCATGAGCCAAAACGCGTAAGATTTTACCCAAAATTGTCCCCCGCGTAAAATGACATTCTTGAATGTCGTCGTCAGTGGATGTGGCCAAATATCTTAGCCACGCGACCCAAACGTGAGATATGCCGAACCGTAAGTCGTAGAGATCTGAAATTTGGCACACAGGTAGAGCTCCTCAAACCAAGAAAAAAAGTCTTTGGGGGTATGCCCTAAAACGCACAGGAAGTCGGCCATTTTGGGTCAAAGGCCAATTTTTGGCCGTTTTTCACTTTTACTCACCTCGAACTTTAATGAATTCCTCCTAGGGATTTTGAGCTATCGGCTTCATATTTGGTCAATATGCTAATAAGGCATGGGGGATTAAAAGTTATCAAAATCGTGAGTTTTCGGCCATGTTTAGGGGGCGTGAGCGGTACACGAACTTGGCGTTTGTGCTTAAACTAAAAAAATGCAACAACTTTCCCAAAGAAACACCAAATCACACCACAGCTGGTATGAAGGAGGACCTTCGGGTTCCCAACGATCCTATGGGGTCATATGCTGACATCATCAAAGCCACGCCCCCTGAGAACAGGGTGTCTACACTCAATCGACTTGAAACTGTGTCAGGTGACTGATAACTAGTGGGTCTAACTTCGTTTGAAGCACAGTGACTTTTCACAAAAGTGCGTGGCCGTGGTGGCGCGGCAAAGTTGGACGTCACGCCATGGCAATACGTTTGGCTTTAATTTCCACATACATCATCTGATCTGCACCAAATTCAATGTGATTGATCCTAGTCCAGTCCCCAACAGAGATCTGATGACATATTTGGTGGGCGTGGCCTAATTCGTCCACAGCGCCCCCTAGAAAATTTTTTTAAATCAGCCCCAAGCCATGCTTTGACCGAGGAATCTGAAATTTGGTACACAACTTCTCAGGACCTATAAAAACGTCTCTTGGAGTGTTGGTCCAAACCCAACAGGAAGTCGCCCATTTTGGATTGAAGTTGCCTTTTTGACCCCATTTTGCCCTTTCTAGCCCGCATATCTGAGCGAACCACGCCTCAAAATATGACTTGTCGCCATTAAAGACGAAATTGATATAGCTCCTACAAGGAAAGTCACAGTGACCTGAAACCTTCTGAGATTGATCTGCCTCTGGCCCTGAACAATATTTACTGTTTAGATGCTGACTTCATCAAAGCCCCTCCCCCTGAGAACAGGAAGTGTCATGTTTTCCTTTAGAGAGTCAATTTTTGATGTTCTTCACCTAATCAATGTGAAACTGTCCCAAGTAACAGATAACATGATGGTCTAAGACAGTGGCCAGTACTGACTGCTTTAGCTGGAGGTTGTGGCTGTGGCGGCGTGGAGAATTCTGATGTCCCGCCACGGCCATACGTTTGGCTGTAAATTACACATGCATGGTCCGATTTATTCCAAACTCAATATGGTTGATCTTTGACAACCTCCAAACACCTGTATTGGATTACATTGGAATTTGGATCAACAGCGCCCCCTAGGACACTTCAAGGGCTATATCTCCCTCATGCATCATTGGATCCACTTGAAATGTAGTATACATCATCAGGGATCAATGCTGAACATGTTGCCACAGTCAGTTCTAGACATCATTTCAGCTCCGCCCACTAAAAAACTCAGTGCAGCTTCCATCTGGAAGTCGGATTTCCCCCAAATTTTAAATGCTTCTCGCCAGATGAGAACTCTGCACTACCGAAGATCATAAGACATGTCGCTCACAGTCCCTCCTAGTGGCAGTGTGTGGAACCTAATGGCCGCCTCGTCGGTCATGCACAGGCCGAGTTGCGCTGAGGTGCGAGGGCCTTCATTGCTGCTTGCAGCTTTAATTTCCACTTAGTCCTTAAGCTCTTTTGTGGTTTCCTTGATTGAGACATCTGCAGCCACTACTTTGATTCTCCTGTTCATCTTTCGCAGCTGTTCCATAAAGTTGCAGTCTGTATTGTCCTGTTCAGTACAGCCTAAATCCTAAAGAGGTTTTTGGGTTACCGACACATTTTCAGGCGTTGGGTTAATCCCAGGTGCTAGCTTGCTTCTTGTTCCCACACCTTTAAAAATAAGTTAGCTATGCTGTTACTTGACATTTCTCAGGGGGACTACTAAGGTCTAACTCGTAATTGAAATTTGTTGTTCTAACGCACTTGTTCTAAAGCACTTAAATCCTGGCAAGTTCGAATTTAGTTAAAAAAAAGGCCTGTCCGTTCATGGAGCTCCCCTAGCATGCTGCCATCTTCTGCTGTGGTCCCACGTGACTCCATTAATAACATTAACAGAAAGCACTTAATTTCAGGGTAGATTTCCATCATTCAAAAGGGTTGGACAATTTGGGAGCACATCCATGAGTAAAGGTATCATGTGGGGCAATGAAACAACAGCATTCATCAGTAAAAATCAAGGGTACATGAAAAACACGGATGGGGCCTGGAATTAGCCTATTTCAGTTAGACTTCTTTTTTCCAGTTTGTGAACTCACCATGTCTAGTTTACTGTAGTGCCAGAACTCTTCAATATGGGAGCTGTTAGATATTTTCAATATCAGTGAAGTCAGAGGAAAAACAAAAGCCGGAGAAGACCTTGCCCCCTTGAGGTATCCGTTAAAGAACATAGTGGATGTGGAAATGTTAGCAGCCTGTGTACTCTACAGGGAAATTACAGAGATGGATGTTTACAGTTATTCCTCCTGTGCTAAACTCTAATGAAAGTTGTTAAAGAAGGGTATAAAACCTCTGCCACATGGTGTCTTTGTTTTAAAATGATTTTAATCAGAAATTCAGTTTTCCTGCAGGCCTGGATCAGTGTGTAGTGTTACCGTTTGCTCGTTCTCGTACTCGTCATCTTCCGCTTCATCCGGGACTGGGTCGCGGGGGCAGCAGACTTAGTAGAGACACCCAGACATCCCTCTCCCCAGACACGTCCTCCAGCTCCTCCGGGGGGCCCAAGGCATTCCCAGGCCTGCCGAGAGACATTCGAGAGACCTTCCTCCTCCCGAAGGCATCCAGGAGGCATCCAGTGCAGATGCCCGAGCCACCTCAACTGGCTCCTCTCGATGTAGAGGAGCAGCGGGTCTACTCCAAGCTCCTCCCGGATGGCCGAGCTCCTCACCCTATCTCTAAGGGAGTGCCCGTCTACCCTACCGAGGAAGCTCATTTAAGCCGCTTGTATCCGGGATCTCGTTCTTTCAGTCATGACCCAAAGAGACCGGATGGCGCCTAATAAAGGGCCCCCGACTCCTTACTCCTGGAGCACCCCCCTCAGGGCACCACAAGGGATACAGTGATTGCCTTCTCCATGTCCACAAAATACATGTGGACCGATTGGGCAAACTCCTCGAGTACCTTGCAGAGGGTGTAGAGCTGGTCCAGTGTTCCATGGCCGAGACAAAAACCACACTGCTCCTCCTGAAGCCGAGGTTCGACTATCGGCCTGACTCTCCTCTCCAATACCCTGGCATAGGCCTTACCAGGAAGGCTGAGGAGTGTGACCCCCCTATAGTTGGAAAACACCCTCCGGTAACCCTTCTTATAAAGGGGGACCACCACCACGGTCTGCCAGTCCAGGGGCACTGTCCCCGACCGCCACGCAATATTGATGTGGCGTGTCAACCATGACAGCACCACAACATCCAAAGTCTTAAGGTACTCAGGGCGGATCTCATCCAACCCCGAAGCCCTGCCACCATGGAGCTTTAACCACCTCTGTGACTTCAGCCTGGGTGATGAAAGAGTCCAAGTTCGAGTCCGCAGCCTCTGCTTCCACCAGGGAAGGAGTGATTGCAGGATTCCAAACCTCGGGCCGCGGCACGCTTGCCCTCACGGTACCCATCAGCCGCCTCAGGAGTCCCACAAGCCAACCACAGGCAATAGGACTCGTTCTTCAGCTTGACAGCATCTCTTACAGTTGGGGTCCACCACCGGGTTTCGCGGATTCCCGCCGCGACAGGCACCACAGACCTAGGGGCAGCACCACTGACAATAGATGAGGAAAACATGGTCCACTCTGACTCTATATCTCCAACCTCCTCCGGAATCTAGTCAAAGCTCTCCCGGAGGTGGGAGTCGAATACATCCCTGGCCGAGGGCTCCGCCAGATGTTCCTAGCAGAACCTAACTCTACGTTTGGGCCTGCCAAGTCTGTCTGGCTTTCTCCTCTTCCAGTGGATCCTACTCATCACCAGGTGGTGATCAGTGGACAGCTCAGCCCCTCTCTTCACCCGCGTGTCCAAAACATGCGGCTGAAGTTCTGAAAACAACACCTCCTGCCTAGTGTGTCCTGGTCCCTCATGGTTCCCCCCTGCAGGTGGTGGGCCAACTGGGGGATGGCCTCGCGTCTCTTGTTTGGGCTTGGCCCAGCCAGGTCCTGCGAGGAACAACCCAGCCACCAGGCACTCTCCGACGAGTCCCGAGCCCAGGCCTGGCTCCAGGTTGGGACCCGCCTCCGCCTTACTGGGCTACGTCACGTGGCTCGATTGTGTGGTCCTCATGAAGGTGTCTTGAACCGCTCTTTGTCTGACCCATCACCTAGAGCCTGTTTTCCATGGGAGACCCTACCAGGGACATTTAAGCCCCAGACATAGCCTCTAGGATCATTCGATCACTCATTCGAGCACTCAAACCCCTCCACCACATTAAGGTGATGGTTGAAGGAGGGGTGTTACCGTTTGTTGCATAGTAACAGCAAATAAATCATTTAAGAACACATCTACCAGTATATCAGAGCTGTTTCCTCTCAAATAGAAAGTTATACACAGCAGCTATTTTTAATGGGTCTTGTAAAAAATAAATACATGTCTTCTTAATATTGAGCAATTTTGAGGTTTGCTAAAACAAATAAAAATGTTAGAAATGAAAATGTGTCTTTTTTTTATATAACTAGAGGCCTTTGTTTTTCTTTTTTCAACAATAGGCAGACAGGAAAGAGGGGCAGAGAGAGGGGGAGACATTCAGCAAAGGTCGCCAGGTCTGGGACTCAAAACCCAGGACGGCCGTTTCGAGGACTATAGCCTCTATATATGCTCGCACTCTTAACCCCTACACCATAAGGTCCTGTGCCCTGAAAATCCTAGTAGTAGATTTCTTGTGCTGTAGACAAATGGCTCAGAAACCTTGGACTGTTTTGGAGAGAGTATTCAACCAGAAAGCAGGAAGTAAAACATCACTAATGTTTATTATAGGTCTCAAAGAGAAATCCATATCAGTAGACAAGAGCTGAACAAAAATTGGATCGAAAACTCTGTTCAAGGTCAAAATCAAAATGTCAAAAATGTTTTTCATAAATACAATTTGCATCTTTGAAGAATGATCCCCATTTTAACAACTAAGCTGTTTCGATACCCAAACAGCAGGTCTTTTTTTATTGCTTATGGCCAAATTTACCATTATTATTGCATGTTTTCCAAATAAAGTGCAGCCCTAATTCAAAATAATGCACAATATTATCTTACCTGTAAAGGTTGTGCCTCTTACTGTGTACATACTGGTGTCTTATGTTTCCCTATCATGTTTTTCTGTCGTTATTGCTGTAGGCAGCACTCGGACCAACCATCAGATTGGATTATCTGGGTTTTTGGCAGCCTGTACAATTTACACCACCAGTGTCCTAACCACATGGAGAATATGATCATCAACCTATCCATGAAGACAGGGGATTGAAGGTGGGAAGTAGGGGATGTTTTCGATGTCTAATGAGGAAACTCTAAACTTTAAAGGCCTGATGTAAAACTTCTGCCAGCAATCTCTATTTTTCCTGCTCCAGAAGCCATTTTTCCTAATTTTGTTGCAGTTGTTTTAGCATATTACTCAAGAGAGGCAGTATCATTTCATGGAACAGGCTTGTAGTGTGTTATCCAAGCCTTTGTTCTGTCTGAAGGGGAAACAAACAGAGGGAAGTTCCTGGAGAAGAGGGCAAAGAGAAAAAAACACCCATACCTGGAAGGCTGATTGTTACATAACCAACAGCCACGTTCAAGCACGGTGGAACAAGGACCCTCATTAGTGACTGCTATAATTCTGTTACATTGCTGCTTGAAATAAGATAATTATCGTGCTACTGCTGTGGGTCATCACTGAGTGTAAAAAAACTCAGTACCTGAATGTGCATGGATACTAATGGATGGTCTGCTGGATTTAGCTCTGAGTGTTTTGGAGAAAAGCACTCAGTCGTTTCTTCCTTTTTGCCGTCCGATCAGCTCCGGGATGTAGCTGGCAGGTGAGGTGGTTTCAGTCGGCCACCGCTGGGGTTTAGGGATGTCCCGACACAGGAAAACCAGATTCCTCTACTGGCCTGAGTACAGACTGCTCTGTCTAATACACGTCCTGGACTGAAGCTTTGTTTCCTCTTCAACACAGTAAAAGTGGGTTGACATTGTTTTTATTTGCAACAGCTTTGTTACACTGCCTGTTGTTTTTTTCTGAACATTTTACTATTTTAAACAAACTGGATGCTGATGTCTAGAGCCACTTCTCCAATCTGAAGAAAGCTACAGAGAAAGGACAACGGTCACCTCAGCAATCACCATCACAGCATTCCTCTTCTTTTTTTGTTTCTGCCTCATGAGATTTTTCCCTGTCTTTCTATATTTCCAGTCTTCACCAGAACAGGTCTACCTCTGCCTTCATACCTCATACTGTTCCCATTTCAGACCAATCAAGCCCGATTTGTCCACATCAGGGTGATGCTTTGTTTGATTCTGACAGCAGCAAACCACTATAGAACTTGCAGTCTTTGAATGGAAAGGTCCAAATACTTTTTCAACAGGCATTTTATTGCACTATAAATTTGTTTGCCAATCCTGTGATCAGTTGCAGACCAAGCCCTTTCTACTGTTTTTGAAAAAGAACCTGTCAAGAGAATAGTTTTTAATTGGCTAGTTCTCATCAGCAACACAGTTTTGGGCAAATACACAAATTCCACTCTGTTTGAGCCTCTGCCTTTTGGATAATCAGTGGCTTATGCCTTCCCAACAGTTTTTTGGGACTAATTTGGAAACAAGGATTTCGCAGCAGGCAGACTAATAAGCCTCACTTTAACTGCCACACGTGGAAGAAAAGAAGCATCCGCTCTGCTTTTCATGACGGTTGCAGTTCTGCCTGAAGAACAGAACCCTCCTCAGTTTTGTATTTGGCCTGTCCCTGTTTTTACTCTAGTGTCAGTTTATCCCTTTTGCTCCCACATTGGAACGTTGATGATGGATTCCTTAAGTTAGTGGTTGGTGAGCAAAAGTACCAATCACAGCACATAGGAAGTGATGCCAGGTAGCAGTAGTAAGAGTGGAGGGCTGGGTCCATCCTCATCGCCTCTACCACATGCTATGGTCCCACCCAGCAGACCCCTGAGACCTTCCCGCTACGCTCCAGTTTCAGCCGCCATCTTCTTCCTTGTTGGATCCACCACGCTTTTCTTCTGCTTCACGTAAGTTGCAATAGGTCATTGCTGCTCACAGTCACTGACCCACACACACACATCCGTGTTGTACTGTCTTTATGAAGAATTTTTTATTGACTTAATTCATTTTCATTCATTTCTATGGCTTCCCCCTGACCCTACTCCTAACCTTAACCATTACCAGTGCATACCTAACCTTAACCTAAACTCAGTTCACACCTTAGTCCTAAACCTAACCCCTAAACCAAGAACAGCATTTTAAAAAGTAAGGACAAGGAAAATGTCACCACTTTTCTGGTAAAATAAGAAAATTGGTTTTCCCTCAGCAGCAAGTACAAGAACTTACACACACATACACACACATGTAGTGTCTTGCTGTCCCAATAGGGACTTTGCATTGACTTCCATCTATTTCCGTAGCCTAACCCAGACCCTGACCCTTATCCTAAAGCTAACCTAAACCAATTCATACCTTAGTCCTAAAACTAACCATGAACCCACATAACCCATTTCCCCTTGTTTGAACTGGGCAAAATGTCCACAAAATGTTCCGTCAGAGATTGATCCACACATAGTAATTTACACACACACAGTTTTAGCACTTTGTGAGATTAAAACTATATAATGTACAGTCTGCCGAAACTGCTGAGAGACAAAGGGATTATCTCTTTTTGATTCAGACTCCAATCTTATTTTCATATTTGAGCTTCAATCCTGGAATTTTTAGGTGATAAAAATTCTGTCGTTTGTTAACAGCAAAAAATGGGTTAAGGATTTGGTGGACTGCTGAGTAAGAAGGACCTCGTTATTCTGATAAGATGACTGGGTCGTAGTGTTCCTACAGCTAGATTGCTTTGTGGGACTTAGCATTGTTTCATGCATTGTTTCTATGCATTTCATGCATAGCATTGTTGTTGGTTGCCCTCAAAAAGAAGAGGAACTGAATTCTACAAACTGTAACAAGGTGGGGTTTAAAGAACATATAATCAAGGTTTAACTCATCCATGTATGGACCAGACTGTGGAAGGCACTGCCTTTTTAGTTTTGGACTCTGGATACTTGTATGAAGATGCTGAAGACATTTTTTCAGAATTTAATGCAGATAATAAAATGTTGGGGATGGCACACAACAACTTTGCTTGTTTTCAAAGTACTGAATAGTTTTGAAAAGTCTGCATGAGGTTTGGAACGTTCTTTTCTCTTGGAAGGTAAAATCTCTGCACACTAATTAAATGCTAATGGTGGACAGTGGGGATGGGCGATGTAAACTTAAATTATATTCAGGTTTTTTTGGCATAGTTATTGTGAAATCCCTCCATCCATCCGTGTGTCCAGCCATCCATCCATGGTCTACCCCAGAATCTCCTCCCAGTGGGACAAGTGTAGAAAACCTCTATAGGTGCCCAGGAGGCATCCTAATTAGAAATCTGAATCATCTCAACTGACTACTTTTGATGCAGAGAAGCGGTAGCTCTGCTCAACATTTCTCTAAGGCTGAGTTAAAACAATAATAAAGATTTTAAAAGTTCACCTGTGGTTTTGAGAATATACAGTGCCATGCAAAAGTATTCGGCCCCCTTGAACTTTTCAACCTTTTGCCACATTTCAGGCTTCAAACATAAAGATATAAAATTCAATTTTTTTTTGTGAAGAATCAAGAAGTGGGACACAATTGTGAAGTGGAATGAAATTTATTGGATGTGTCAAACTTTTTAACAAATAAAAAACTGAAAAGTGGGGCGTGCAATATTATTCAGCCCCTTTACTTTCAATGCAGCAAACTCACACCAGAAGTTCAGTGAGGATCTCTGAATGATCCAATGTTGTCCCAAATGACTGATGATAAATAGAATCCACCTGTGTGTAATCAAGTCTCCGTATGAATGCACTTGCTCTGTGATAGTCTCAGGGTTCTGTTCAAAGCGCAGAGAGCATCAAGAAGACCAAGGAACACACCAGGCAGGTCCAAGATACTGTTGTGGAGAAGTTTAAAGCCGGATTTGGATACAAAAATATTTCCCAAGCTTTAAACATCCCAAGGAGCACTGTGCAAGCAATCATATTGAAATGGAAGGAGTATCGGACCACTCCAAATCTACCAAGACCCGGCCGTCCCTCTAAACTCTCATCTCGAACAAGGAGAAGACTGATCAGAGATGCAGCCAAGAGGCCCATGATCACTCTGGATGAACTGCAGAGATCTACAGCTGAGGTGGGAGAGTCTGTCCATAGGACAACAATCAGTCGTACACTACACAAATCTGGCCTTTATGGAAGAGTGGCAAGAAGAAAGCCATTTCTCAAAGATATCCATAAAAAGTCTAGTTTAAAGTTTGCCACAGGCTACCTGGGAGACACACCAAACATGTGGAAGAAGGTGCTTTGGTCAGATGAAACCATAATCAAACTGTTTGGCCACAATGCTAAACGATATGTTTGGCGTAAAAGCAACAAAGCTCATCACCCTGAACACACCATCCCCACTGTCAAACATGGTGGTGGCAGCATCATGGTTTGGGCCTGCTTTTTGTCAGGAGGGACAGGGAAGATGTTCAAAATTGATGGGAAGATGGATGGGGCCAGATACAGGACCATTCTGGAAGAAAACCTGTTGGAGTCTGCAAGAGACCTGAGACTGGGACGGAGATTTATCTTCCAACAAGACAATGATCCAAAACATAAAGCCAAATCTACAATGGAATGGTTCACAAATAAACGTATCCAGGTGTTGGAATGGCCAAGTCAAAGTCCAGACCTGAATCCAATGGAGAATCTGTGGAAAGAGCTGAAGACTGCTGTTCACAAACACTCTCCATCATACCTCACTGAGCTCGAGCTGTTTTGCAAGGAAGAATGGGCAAGAATTTCAGTCTCTCGATGTGCAAAACTGATAGAGACATACCCCAAGTGACTTGCAGCTGTAATTGCAACAAAGGGTGGCGCTACAAAGTATTAAAGCAAGGGGGCCGAATAATATTGCACGCCCCACTTTTCAGTTTTTTATTTGTTAAACAAGTTTGACACATCCAATAAATTTCATTCCACTTCACGATTGTGTACCACTTGTTGTTGATTCTTCACAAAAAATTTGAATTTTATATCTTTATGTTTGAAGCCGGAAATGTGGCAAAAAGTTGAAAAGTTCAACGGGGCCAAATACTTTCACAAGGCACTGTATGTCACTACATGGAGTCAGAGCCCCACGAACACAAATACTGCTCTAAAGCGATATCCGTTATAAAGAAGGCTACTTCACCTTTTGCTTTGATTACTGTTACGCTCACTCTTGGCATTCTGTTGATGAGCTTCAAGAGGAAGTCACCTGAAATGGTTTTCACTTCACAGGTTTGCCCTGTCAGGTTTAATAAGTGGGGTTTCAAGCCTTATAAATCGGGTTGGGATCATCAGTTGTGTTGTGCAGGAGGTGGATACAGTACACAGCTGATAGTCCTACTGAATAGACTGTACTGAATTTGTATTAGGGCAAGAAAAAAGCAGCTAAGTAAAGAAAAACGAGTGGCCATCATTACTTTTAGAATTGAAGGTCAGTCACTCCAAACAATTGGGAAAACTTGGAAAGTGTCCCCAAGTGCAGTCGCAAAAACCATCAAGCGCTACAAAGAAACTGGCTCACATGAGGACCGCCTCAGGAAAGGAAGACCAAGAGTCACCTCTGCTGCGGACGATAAGTTCATCTGAGTCACCAGCCTCAGAAATCGCAGGTTAACAGCAGCTCAGATTAGAGAACAGGTCAATGCCACACAGAATTCTAGCAGCAGACACATCTCTAGAACAACTGTTAAGAGGAGACTGTGTGAATCAGGCCTTCATGGTAAAATAGCTGCTAGGAAACCACTGCTGAGGACAGGCAACAAGCAGAAGAGACTTGTTTGGGCTAAAGAACACAAGGAATGGACATTAGACCAGTGGAAATCTGTGCTTTGGTCTGATGAGTCCAAGTTTGAGATCTTTGGTTCCAACCACCGTGTCTATGTACGGCGCAGAAGAGGTAAACGGATGGACTCTACATGCCTGGTTCCCACCGTGAAGCATGGAGGAGGAGGTGTGATGGTGTGGGGGTGCTTTGCTGGTGACGCTGTTGGGGATTTATTCAAAATTGAAGGCATACTGAACCAGCATGGCTACCAAAGCATCTTGCAGCGGCATGCTATTCCATCCGGTTTGCGTTTAGTTGGACCATCATTTATTTTTCAACAGGACAATGACCCCAAACACACCTCCAGGCTGTGTAAGGGCTATTTGACCAAGAAGGGGAGTGATGGGGTGCTGCGCCAGATGATCTGGCCTCCAAAGTCACCGGACCTGAACCCAATCGAGCTGGTTTGAGGTGAGCTGGACCGCAGAGTGAAGGCAAAAGGGCCAACAAGTCCTAAGCATCTCTGGGAACTTCTTCAAGACTGTTGGAAAACCATTTCAGGTGACTACCTCTTGAAGCTCATCAACAGAATGCCAAGAGTGTGCAAAGCAGTAATCAAAGCAAAAGGTGGCTACTTTGAAGAACCTAGAATATGAGACATATTTTCAGTTGTTTCACACTTTTTTGTTCAGTATATAATTCCACATGTGTTAATTCATAGTTTTGATGCCTTCAGTGTGAAGCTACAATATTCATAGTCATGAAAATAAGGACAACTCTTTGAATGAGGTGTTTACAAAATATATATATATATATATATATATATAGATAGATAGATAGATAGATATATAGATAGATGTATAGATAGATTATAGATAGATATATATATATATAGATAGATGTATAGATAGATATATATATATATATAGATAGATATATAGATAGATATATATATATATATAGATAGATATATAGATAGATATATATATAGATAGATATATAGATAGATATATATATAGATAGATATATAGATAGATATATATATATATATATATATAGATATATTATAGATAATATAGATAGATATATATATATATATAGATAGATATATAGATAGATATATATATATATATATATAGATAGATATATAGATAGATATATATATATATATAGATAGATATAAGAATTTAAAACTACTTTCACCCCTGGGTGTGAGTGTGTATGCAGGAGCCTGTATGCATGTGTGTGGAAAATCTAATCTGTGTGGTCAGTGTGGTGGGCAGTCAGCTCTGTGCTTCGGATTAGTGAGGAGAAAATAGGCAAACATCTGTCACCCTGACAAAAGCCCATCAACCAGTCTGTCACTGCCCCACCCCTCCTCACCTCCCGTCACTGTTTCCATTCCTTTATCCTGCAACAGTTTTACGATAAATGCGCCGCTATCAACCCCTGTACAGATTATTCACATCAAAAATGCATTGATCCATTGCGATCACAAGCCTTGTGCATTTAGATCCTACAACTGGGATCTGGGTACCAAAGAGGCGCAGCTTATAACTCACCGCAATGTGATTAAGATATGTTTGTGGGATTGCCCTGTATCTGGCTAAGCTCTGTGTCACTGTCCTCCTAAAAGCTACCCAAATGTGTTGAATGATGTATATAAATAAACTGAATTGAACTGAGTGCTTTAAATACAAGGAAATTAAGCTGTGTTGCATCACAACTTATTACCTGCATCTGATTGTGCTGATAAATGTATTTGCCAGATTATTTGAGTAGGAAGATCATCTGTTGTCTCTGGTCTCACTTCACTCACACAACGTGTCGCTGCTGCTATGTTTGTGTTGTCATTTCTCTAGTTCACACTCCAGACATTTCCTAATCCTAACCCATATAGCTCAGGTCTGTGACTTCCTCAAGGGTAGAGCTTTGCAATATACTGAATCAGGATTATCACAACGATATTGTATTGAATATCACAATCATAAAGGATTGCTTGGAAGCAAAATTTGGTAGGATATTGTATTTCAAGTGCCATGCATGTATATTCTGCATGCCATTTATATATTTGGCCTGTTGAGACTTTCACTGCCTTTGATGCCTGTACTGGATGTGTAATTTAAGTGGGTGAGTTGCTGAAAATGCTCAAAGATGTGGTTGTGGACAATGTGACGAAGGAAAAGAAAGAAAAGTTAGGAAAATGAATTAATCAAAATTCATATCGTCCTTGCAGTGTTCAGGAATAGTATGTATCGCAATTATCTTTCTCAGGAGGTGAATCGCCGTAATATTGGTGGATGAATTGAAAGGGACTGTTGATTGTGAGAAGTGGTAATCACCCTTGTCTAACAGGAGGAGTGGTTCACTAAACCTAGATAGATTAGATGAGATGACATGTTTTGGAAAGTTATTCTGCACCAGACCAAACTAACAACCAAGGCATAGTTTGAGTAAGTGAGTTTTTGCTATTCATTCTGGTCTGTATAGATTAACGTGTTTTTTTTTTTTTTGAAATCGACATCTGATATGTAACCAAATAAATATAAATGACTAGGGACAAAATCTGAATCAATTTTATTGGCCTAGTTTGTGTACACAAACAAGGAATTTGACTTCGGTTTTCATCACTGACATCATATATCAACATCAGGCCAAACAAAAACCACAATGTGTAAAAACACTTAAATTAATAAAAAGGAACTGTATGTACATGTGTTTTTAATGTATATAAAAGATCGAAGGCAGGTTCTAATAGTTCAAATTTGCTTATTTGTCGCCAGCAGAGTAGCTGGGTACTCTGGTTTTAAGGTGTTCGTTGTGTTGATCAGAGAGACGGCCTGGGAGAAGAAAATGTCTCTGTGGCAGCTGGTTCTTGCAAATAGCATTCTGTAGTGCCGCCCTAAAGGTAAAAGTATAAACAACCTGTGACCAGGATGTGTGGGGTTTGCAGAGATGTTAGCTGCCCTTTACCTGACCCTAGACCTGTACAAGTCCTGGATGGAGGGAAGGTCAGTCCTGGTGATCCTCTCTGCAGATCTAATTGATCGTTACAGTTTTGACCTGTCCTGCTTTGTAGATGAGCCAAACCACACAAGGATGGATGAGCACAAAACACCCTGAATGGTGGCAGTGTAGAAGATGAACAGTAGCTCCTGTGGATGGTTGTACTTCTTGCGTTGCGGTAGGAAGTACAGTCTCTGCTGGGCCTTCTTCCAACAGTTTGTATGTGTGAGGACCACCTCAGGTCCCAAGAAACAGTGGTTCCTAAGAGCCAGAAGTGATTTGCAGTAGCCACAGTGTTGTTGGAGGTTGTGAGGGAAGGCAGTGTAGGGGGTGTTGAATCGATTAATTTGTCAACTATTTTTTTGATTAATAATTGCATAGCAAAAGGTACTTAATAGGAGATTTTTACAGAATTTGATCCAGGTGAAGCTAAAAGTATGTCACTTTAAGAGTTATGGATATAGCATATATACAGACAATAAGGTTTTTCATCTTAAATAAGAAATGTATATATATTTTTTTACAATTTTTGCCTAATTACTGCTCTGAGTGGGTTGTTCTTTCTGCAAATGACATCTTTTAGAGTGTATATACTCCAGTTAATGATTATTCCATTACTAAATTAGTTGACGATTATTTGAATAATCGACAATTAATTGTTTTAGCCCTAATCTCCACTGTCTTGAGCGAGTTAAGCTCCAGGTGGTTCTGACTGCACCAGTGGACCAGCCGATTCACTACTTGTCTTTATGCAGACTTGTCACTGTCCTGGATCAGACCACCTCCAAACTTGACAGACTGGTCCTCTGAGGTCCAGTAATTTGTGCACAAGGAGATGACGAGTGGGCCAAGAAAATAACCCTGCGGGGTTCCAGTGCTGATGGTTATGGAGCGGGAGAAGATGCTCCCCAGCCTCACCTGCTGCTGCTGATCAGTCAGAATGCTGGTAGACCACTGAAAGGTGGAGGCCGGCACTGAGCTGGTTGAGCTTCTGTTGGAGAATGTCTAGGTTGATGGTGTTGAAGGCAGAGTTGAAGTTTACAAATAGGATCCTGGTGTACGTTCCTGGATGGTCGAGGTGGTGCAGGATGAACTGTAGTCCCAGGTTGACTGCATCATCTGTTGACGTGTTTGCCTGCTAAGCATACTGCAGGGGGTCCAGCAGGGGTACTGTGATGTCCTTCAAATGCTTTAACACCAGTCGCTCAAAGGATTTCATGACCACAGATGTCAGACCAACGGGCCTGTAGTCATTTATTCCTGTGGTGGTGAATTAACTTGGGGACTGGGATGACGGTGGAGTGTTTAAAGCAGGAGGGAATTGATCCTAACCCTTTAACTGGCGGTTCTGATATTTTTCTATATATTAGTGTACATACTGGTGACAAGTGTTCTCTGGGTCTACCTGTACCTGTTTTATAAACAGGAAGGAGCCCATCATCAGTTAAACACTCTGCTCACCAAAAATGTGGCTGTTTCAGTATCCTCTATGAATTGCATTTAAGATCAATTGGCAATACTTTCATGAAAATGGCTAAATGATGGACTGATCAGTTTATTTACATATCGCCAATTCACACCACGTCGTCTCAAGCACTGTACAAAGTCAGTATAATTAAATTATACAGATTCCAAGTTGGGTATGTTGTAGAAAAAATATTTTTATTAAGACAGAGACTGATGATCGTCACTCATAATCAGCTTTATTAATATCTTGCAAAAAAGGATTTTTTACAGCATTGGAAATGTGCTCTGGAGTGCTGCCAAACATTCTGACTAGCTAAAGCAAATGTTCTCCTTATAACAGCTTCAACAGCTTTCAATGTGATTCTCATGGGACCCAGACTCACTGGGGAGGGAGACAAGGGGAAACTTGTTGTAATTCTCTCCTAGACATGTTGACAATGGAAATTGAACATTACATGGTGTGGCATACTCATAAAGGTGCTCTGCAGAAGGCTGTAAGACTAAACAGAACCATCTGTCCTAACCCTTGCCATAGATCAAATACATTATGTAACATAACAACACAGAAGGGGTTTGAATACTTTTGTTAGGTCCTGCAGAGTATTAAGTAAAAAAACAAGGCAGGGCACAAAAATGTTCTTTAACAGGTACATACAGGGGTTGGACATTGAAACTAAAACACCTGTCATTTTAATGTGGGAGGTTTCATGGCTAAATTGGACCTGCCTGGTAGCCAGTCTTCATTAATTGCACATTGCACCAGTAAGAGCAGAGTGTGAAGGTTCAATTAGCAGGGTTAGAGCACAGTTTTGCTCAAAATATTGAAATGCACACAACATTATGGGTGACATACCAGAGTTCAAAAGAGGACAAATTGTTGGTGCACGTCTTGCTGGCGCATCTGTGACCAAGACAGCAAGTCTTTGTGATGTATCAAGAGCCACGGTATCCAGGATAATGTCAGCATACCACCAAGAAGGACGAACCACATCCAACAGGATTAACTGTGGATGCAAGAGGAAACTGTCGGAAAGGGATGTTCGGGTAGTAACCCGGATTGTATCCAAAAAACATAAAACCATGGCTGCCCAAATCACGGCAGAATTAAATGTGCACCTCAACTCTCCTGTTTCCACCAGAACTGTTCGTCGGGAGCTCCACAGGGTCAATATACACGGCCGGGCTGCTATAGCCAAACCTTTGGTCACTCATGCCAATGCCAAACGTCGGTTTCAATGGTGCAAGGAGCGCAAATTTTTGGCTGTGGACAATGTGAAACATGTATTGTTCTCTGATGAGTCCACCTTTACTGTTTTCCCCACATCCGGAAGAGTTACGGTGTGGAGAAGCCCCAAAGAAGCGTACCACCCAGACTGTTGCATGCTCAGAGTGAAGCATGGGGGTGGATCAGTGATGGTTTGGGCTACCATATCATGGCATTCCCTTGGCCCAATACTTGTGCTAGATGGGCGCGTCACAGCCAAGGACTACCGAACCATTCTTGAGGACCATGTGCATCCAATGGTTCAAACATTGTATCCTGAAGGCGGTGTCGTGTATCAGGATGACAATGCACCAATACACACAGCAAGACTGGTGAAAGATTGGTTTGATGAACATGCAAGTGAAGTTGAACATCTCCCATGGCCTGCACAGTCACCAAATCTAAATATTGTTGAGCCACTTTGGGGTGTTTTGGAGGAGCGAGTCAGGAAACGTTTCCTCCACCAGTATCACGTAGTGACCTGGCCACTATCCTGCAAGAAGAATGGCTTAAAATCCCTCTGACCACCGTGCAGGACTTGTGTATGTCATTCCCAAGATGAATTGACAGTGTATTGGCCGCAAAAGGAGGCCCTACACCATACTAATAAATTATTGTGGTTTAAAACTAGGTGTTTCCGTTTCATTGTCCAACCCCTGTACATCCCAATTGATCCTCATTATCAAACAATACAATCAGATTCAGTTTATTATTCAAATTGATTAACGATGCAATGCAGATTGCATCGAGTCAGTGACTTGCAGCATTGACTCCTCCTGGTGAGCATGTGGCGACAGTGGACAGTCGCTTGCATTGTATTGTTGATTTTACAGCAATCCCTCATACCAAGCATGCACGTAGTGACAGTGGAAAGCAAATGTCCCTTTTAACAAGAAGAAACCTCCAGCAACCAGGCTCAGTGTGAGCGGCCATCTGAGACTATCAATCGGGGGTTTGAGCGAACAGAGTATACACACAAAAGAACAATGAATCACGGATCCAAGAGTACTTTCTGTGACAAAGAAAAGTAAAACGTTGAATGCAGTAGTAGCTCCTTCAGTGGCTTCATCTAGGAGAGAAAGATAGTTGAGCAGAAAAACAAAGCAAGTTTTTCGAGTCTAGAATATGAAAGAGAGCACATACACTTTTAGTGACAGTAAAAGCTCAGCCAGTATCTATGTCTAGGATAAACATTGAAAGACTGGGCCAAGTGTATCATCTGTAGAAGGAGAAAATTAAGTTGTCGGCATCAGCTCAGCCGAAGCCCCCCCTCCAGGAAGGTGTCACAGCTAAACACAGAGCCAGGCCAGATGGAGCTTATAGAAAGACAAAAAAATAGAGAGAACATAAAGTTAAAAGCTGAAATAACAGCAAATTGGGGAGTAGTAGGAGAATGTGGCAGAGAGTGTGAAAGTGGTCATTATGTCCTCCAGCAGTCTTAGCCTATAGCAGCATAACTTCAGAGATAGCTCAGGGTAAACTAAGGCACTCTTAACTGTAAGCTTCATCAAAAAGGAACGTTTTAAGCCTAGCCTTAAAAGTAGACAGGGTGTCTGCCTCACGGACTAAAACTGGGAGCTGGTTCAACAGGAGAGGAGCCTGATAACTAAAGGATCTGCCTCCCATTCTACTTCTAGAGACTCTAGGAACCACTAGTAAACCTGCAGTCTGAGAATAAAGTGCTCTGTTAGGAATATATGGAACAGTCAGATATTTGATGGATGATGGAGTTAGATCATTAAGGGCTTTATATGTGAGAAGGAGAATTCTATCCTGGATTTAACAGGGAGCCAATGAAGGGAAGCTAAAATAGGATAAATATGATCTCTCTTTTTAATTTTCATCAGAACTCTTGCTGCAGCATTTTGGATCATCTAACTGCATTTTGTGGACATCCTGATGGTAAAGAATTACAATTGTCCAGCCTTGAAGTAACAAATGCATGGACTAGTTTTTCAGCCTCACTCCTGGACAGGATGTTTCTAATTTTTGCAATATTCCAGCAATATTGCAAAATGATATTCTTTTTTCATTACAAAATGGCCCTCACCTATATGGATTTATTTTTGTTGGGGTTCTTTAACTCAACAACCACTCTCTACTGACTGTCTTAGAAAAAATGGGAAACGCAGAAAGAAGGATGGATAAGACATTGTACATTCAATAGAATTAGTCTGCAGAACTCTACATAACATGCAACACATCGGCATCTATATTGTCATTTATCCTAGTGATATTAGATATAATGATCAGTTTTTTAAACCAGTACACAAAGCAACCTGCAGCCATTTCACCATAGCCATTGTTATTAATATATAAAGCACATAAGTATTATTAAAGCATGTTATTTCTGTGAAGTTATATGCAACTCTAGGGTATCAATGCTGTCTTAAATAGACTTTTGTGAGGTGTTTGAAATAATATAAGTAAACATAAGTTGATATTACTTTTTGCGAATAACCTCAGGCAGGCAGAGCCTAGCCTAACCGCATATGAGTGGCAGGAACATACATACGGAGCATATCATACTGTACCTTTTTAAAACCTTTGCATGACTTAATACCAGTCACAGGCCCGTGCTTAATTAGAATCTAGTCTTATAGTTCTGCAATATTGGGGTAAGTACTTGGACTTAATAGCCTACCTCACAGCTCATTACCTTTCAGACTGTTTCCAACTGTGTGTTAGTACTGTGACTTGACAATTGTCTGACATGGTGCTGTTGGTGTTTCAGGTGTCCGTGGCTTTCAGAGCATTTCTCTGTCGCTGTACCCATCTACAATGGTGTTATCTTCCTGTTTGTGTTGGCCAACTTCTGTATGGCCACATTCATGGACCCTGGCATCTTCCCAAGAGGTGAGTTTATAAAAGGATAAATGTTAGAGATTTGTCACCAGGTAGAAGCCAATCATCATTTTCAAATTTAAACTGACTTTTTATTCAGATTGACTATAACGAAGACTTACAGTAGAAGCCACAGCAGCCAGGCAGCAGACACATGTATGACCAAATGTGTGTTGTCCATGCAGCAGAGGAAGATGAGGACAAAGAGGATGATTTCCGTGCTCCACTCTACAAGACTGTGGAGATCAGGGGGATCCAGGTCAGGATGAAATGGTGTTCAACATGTCGTTTCTACAGACCACCGCGTTGCTCTCACTGCTCAGTCTGTGACAACTGCGTGGAGGTGCGTGCAAAGACACACACACACACACAAGCTGTTTTCATTGTAGGCATCATGCCCCTTCATCTACACCAAATAATGTGTGCACAGAATCCTGGCCAATAAAGGTGACTTTTGATTCTGAAGTCAGCATCATCCTCATCAAGAGACTCTGTTTTCAGACTGAGGAGACATGAGCAGTCTCATCTGTCTGTGACTCCAAGCTCCCCTGTGTGTGACTCCAGTCTCCTCTGTCTGCGACTCCAGTCTCCTTTGTCTTTGACCTTAACAGAACCCAGGCCAGAAAAATAATCCTGTAAAATTCATCCTTCCTTTGCTGCTTGGTTAGAGACAACAATGTCAACCTGTTCTGATCCTTTATTCGAACAAAATCTCAGGCCATCTACTGGAACATACCAGGAACATTTTAGTCCAGCAGTGTAAAATGTGTAAAAAACTAGTCTTTTCCCAAGCAGGATATGTGCTTACAACATCAGTAGCTTTAGAGTATAATAAAATAACACATTTATTGACATTCAGGATGCACCACTATTCCCTGTCAGTGTTCATTGATAACACCGCGTTTTATCCCCGTGAGAGTTTCCATAGGTCCATCTTCATGTCCTTCACCATGAGGGAGAAGCATGAATTGTATGTATTCTCCATCTTTGTTCCTAGTCTGATTTAATAGCCTTATATGCCACCTTCTTTTCTTTTGTTTTTCCAAAGCTGCAAGGCAAATTACTCTTCCTCCTCATCAGATGGTGCCATGACAGAGTGTGGAAAATGTAGGAATTTGTCAAAAGAAATTTAGGACATTGGTACGTTTGACTACGAAATCTTAAATGTCCACTGACGGCGAGTGCGCAGTCCACACCGCTCACAGTACACACACAGTATGCCTGACTCTGTGGGAGCTTTTAGAGTCAATCAAAGAAATAAACACAAGTTGGTAAAATTAATTCACTCACCAAAGTTCTTCACTTCTTTCAGGAGGGAGATTTAGAAATAAGGGTGCTGCCAATGCTAACATGACTACTAACCTGCTGAAATCTAGTTCAGGTATAACACACTGTAAATAATGAAAATGAATAATAATAACCTGCGTCCGGGGTCTGCTTCATCTCTGCTTACAATCACTTTCTCTTACTATACTCTCAACACTTTTTTTTCTAAATAAGGCAGAGGAATGGTTACAGAGATCAGCGCTGATGGCACCCGCCCTTAAGCCGCTCGGTGATTGAAGTGACGAAACGGCCCCAAAAGAAGGGCACACATGGGTTTTACATCTGGTACTCCCTGCAAGGGATGTACACTCCCTCAGTGTTTATCAGACCATGTGTCACCATTCTGGTGTCTACCTGATAGTGTGTGTAATAGCAGGTGTCAAACCCTGAATCTAAGTGTGGCTGCAGCAATCTAATCATTCCTGTTACAGTATGAACCACAATCAACCCAATGCACTAACTAAACTTTATGTCAAACTGTAGGTCACTAAGGATTATTATCCTTTTCTAAGAAAAGTGAAAACATTAGCATTCATACTTTATTCATCTGGTCTGTGTGTGAAAGCTCATCTATAAGTAATAGTAAGCAAGGTTGTTCCTAACAATCCCCCTGATGAGGTGTCATTTAAAGGCACCTCACCACTTAAAACTAGTAACCCCCCAGGCTGTGGAACATCTGCAACCAGGTAACCCTCCCCCCGAAAGAATCACCCAACCCTGTGAGTGTGTGCTAAACCTATATATGACCAAGAAATCCCCTTCCAGCTGTCATGTGGTTCCACCTCCCCCCAATGGCAGAACGCCATTTCTCTGGTAGACTCCTGGTGGTGTCTAAGCAACAGGTGACATGCCTAGTGGAGATAAATCTAACTCCATCAAAGCTATATGTGCATAATTTGAAGAAAGGAATGAAAGTACAACATCGTATGAATCAGTTAATGCAGACCCTAACCGTCGATTTCCTCCATACACCTTCGCTCCCCTCAGACCGACATCCATCCCCACGTCCTCTGGCAGGATTATCTACCTGAAAGGGTAATAAGTCTTCTAATAAACTGAATTATATGCATCTACTGTATAGATTAAGGTAAGTTGTGGTTAAATAGCACCTCTAATCATTAACATTAAAGCAGGCCCCAAAGTGGCATAATTAAAGCAATCAATGAAGAAAAACACATTCCCGCCAGCTCTACAGGGCTTAATAAGCTGCATATTGGATTTTTGACAACCACAAACCTTCCTGTAGCCCCTTTTAACAAAAGATAATTTTTGAACCTCTTTAAAGCTGCATCCATTTATCCTTTTACCATACTGGGAAAACTACCTTCTATCACATTGGTTCCTGTTGAAGGAGGTTAACAAAGAAATAATGAAAATCAATTCCCTCTTATTTGCCCTATCTAAACACTCCTGGCTCTGAGAGGTCCCAGGTAAAGACCCCGTTGATAAATCCACCCTAATATCATGTATGAGTCACCTTCACGAACGACAATCTTAATAATTTCCAGTTTCTTTTTCTTTTTTTTATTATTTTGCTTCTCATCCCATCCACTCTTATACACAGAAAAACAGATACACAACCTAAGTTGTGTGTTGTTTGTGTGAGAGCTCCAGCATGGTAGTGGGGTCAAGCTGGCAGGTTTGACTCGGCCCCAAAAAATGACAAAGTGTGGTATGGAAGGGATACGCTCTAGGTAAACATGCCCATTTTGTTCAACAAGCTGATACAGAAAGCTGGCTCTGTTCTAGGGACTCCTCTGCAACCTCTGGAGATCATTGCGCAAATAAGGATTCTTCATAAAATGAAGAATATTATGGAGAACCCTGAGCATCCTCTTCATGGGACTGTCCTACAACAACAGAGTGTCTTCAGTCAGAGGCCTCTTCAGATGTGCTGTAAGACAGAGTGCTACAGGAGATCCTTCCTGCCCACAGCAATCGGCATCTATAACGGCTCTTTGAAGAAACCTACATAATGAGCTACAACAACATTTAATTTCCCTTTGGGAATAATAAAGTATTTTTGAATTGAATTAAATTGAAGTTATAACACATATTACATGCGACATTACACATTCCATTCATTTGAACTCCGAATTTTTATTATCTATTAATTTTAACATAATTGAACAGAATCCTCATCGATGTTGGTCTGTGCAGCTTGGTTCAATCTGCAGCCCATATACATTGTGATTTTAGGTCAGATTAGCTCATCTTCTAAACATGAAAAGCCCCTTTTTTACTGCTACTCATAAGCACTGTCCCCTCCCGGTTCGAAAACATCATTATCCCAGTCGAAAATTCTGGCCTTAATACGGAACCACCCGTTTCTGTAAAACACTGGATCTATTATTATTACCAGTGACCCCATTAGTTCATTCCGTCCCCCATCATTTAATCAAAGTAGCCAATTTCATCAACCCAGAGGTTCCTTAAAAACCTTTCTATGTTCAGAAAGAAGTCATTTCGTCTTAACCATAAACCAATCTAGTTTGAGGTTAACTGTTGATAGTTAATAAGCCAATTAGTTTAATCATATATCCTCTATTTGTTACTTCAATTTATTTAATCAGCATATTATCGTAGTGTTCTCCAATACTGCAGATTTTGTAATCTTTTTTTAAAGAGTCTGATCAAAATTTAGGTCCAAATTCTAGTTGCAATCTGATCGGGTAATTTATACTGCAAGCTTTAATTAATTTTTTCATTCAAGAAATTCACTCAATTCACACATTTTACATAAATAATCAGTAATGAAGTTAAACAAAGCATTCATACATTCAATCAAGTCTTCTGTCACTTTCACTCGTTTATCATTAAAGCACAGAAATCCTTGTAAAGGATATCAGCCCAGAGTGCAGTCCTCATCTTCGATCATGGGCCATTCTCCATCACACCTGCTACCCCTGTAAGCCAGAACACAGCTCCCTCCTCCTCCTCATATTAATGCAATAAAGGAGTCGATACTTTACCATTGACATTTGATAGGCTTTTGGGACCCTAAGGATGAGAGCTCGAATACATGGTGCACAACAGCAGACTGCGATCACTACAGTTACAAAAATCATTGAAGTGACTATACTCACCAATAGGTTTCCCCATGTTCCAAACCGAGCCTCAAAAATATTTGTAATTGGATTTTAATTTAATTGATAGTGATTTAAATCCTCTTAGGGCCTTCATGAGGGATCCGCTTATATCAAGCTAATTTACAATCTAAGTTGCAAACAACAGTATCAATGAAAAAGGAACTCAAAAGCACACGGGAATTTATATTTTTTCGTTATGAAGTTGTTCAAATTGACCTATAGTTGAGCAATCCTTCAACCCCTCATGCAAATTGTTCCCCGAGTATTTACTGACGTACAGAAATACACATTTGTTTGTTGGTTAGTCACACTTCAAATATACTTCCTCCCTCTGATATTTGTACCACCAGGTTCCAAAGCAGAGACCTTCGTTCAAGTTTACTGGCACACGCTCCTTTAAACTCAACAGCTAAATTTTTTTATTATCCACTTCTTTTATCACTTTCCCTCTTCTGAGGTAACCATGCCCCTAAGTCCAAAGATCTCCAACTGAACCTATTCGCATGTGCTCCCTCAGGTGCTTTCTGATTTCTCTGAGGTTTCTTTTAGAGGATGGCTCTCCCTTAGTTTTTCCCTCATCTAACTTAACCTTCACACTGTATGCAGTGGAGCTTACCACTTTAAAATTTCAAATCCTCCTGGGGTCCTTCCAAGATTTGTGGAACACCTTTCTGTGGTGTGCTCAAACATCAATCTGGTGCAATCTGTTCCAGATTCTCTCCCCTCTGTTCTTTGTTCAGTGCCTCCTGTGTGTTATGAGTCAAAACTGCACAGCAGAATACAATTGTTAAGCTTAACGTATTAATTCCTCACACTGCGAATCTAGACTTGGTGCACAGTTCTTCCTGTAAGCAGCTCATGTGGTGTCAAACCCATGCGTCCAGTGGGTGATGATCTCATAGAAAACATCACCAAGGCAGCACCTCCAGCCATGTCATGTTCTCATCAGCACAAACTTTCAGCCAATTTCTCTCTGATTCTGCTTTCAGTTCTATCAATCCACCTGGTGAAAGTGTCAACTGTTATGTATGGATAATCTAATAGATTCATCCTCTCACCTTTAACCAGAATCATATTTATTTTAGCTCAATCAATTGATAATCCCATTGTCCTTTAACCCCTAGTCAGTGTTAGATATGTCAAAACAGTTAATTTCCATAATACATTTTGAAATCATCCCCAGCACAAAATAATCGTATCATTTTCAATTAGGGTGTCTAGTTTTTCGGAAAAACAGCTTTTCAAGCTCGTTAATAATGTGATTACATCTACCCCTAATTTAGACCTTTATGGTCCTTCCCGTTACATCTACCCCCATACTAGATAAGTCATTTTCATATTCTGGACAACCACAATCATCCCATCATTTAGTTATTCATTCATATTAAACATCTGATCACCGTAACCAGTTATTACCCCAATTTCCCCATTTTTTCCTGTTTCCATCCTAGGATTGTTATCACTATTTTTCTCTCTGAAGTTTAAATGTTAGTCATACAAACATTGAACACAAATATTTAGACAGAAATTTAGACAAACACTTAAGACACACAACACATGACGGCTTCGGCCTCCTCTCTTAAAGAAGATTGGGCAGCCAAATCTTTAACCATCAAATTATTCAATCAGAAAACTATGGCAGAATGATGGGTTCTATTGGGCTCTGTTCCCACCCCAAAGAGAATTTAGAACTAATTTCACCTTGAGAAAATTCATAAGAAATATAGTCTTTACCCTCCGAAACTAAAACCCAGATAATTGTTTCAACGTGCGAGCATCCAAACACATATAGTCAACACCTACAGAAAAACATATGCAAAACAAACTTGGTGCACTCCAAAACGTTCACTAGTTGTCATAACACTACTATGAATCAAAACCCAAAAATAATAATGAGCTCACAGAAACCAAAACATACCATTCGATTCATGAACCTTTCTCTCAGGTGACCCACCTCAATACATCATTCATACCTTCTTTAATTCCTGTCACACCCTGCTTAAACACAATGTTTTCATCCTCCAACCCCAATCTTCCCAGTGATACTCCTTCTGAACCCCAGGGAACTTATGTCCTAAGTAATAATGTGTCAATAGATTTGTCTGGCTGCTGCCAGCCACCTTTTAAGGCCTCCTTCACCTAGGAGAAATGTATATGTTTAGGGTTATCGCTCACATCAACAGACAATATAGTGGGACGACTCTTCATTAAACTTTCCAGAAAAATCATTAACTTTGGAGTAGAGGGTGACACGGGAGTGGATTTTCTCTCCTGTCCCATCCCGCTCCCACAGAAAAATGTCTTGTCCCATCCCAATCCCAGGCCAGCATAACAAAAAAAATCCTGTCCTGTCCCACTCCTGGTAAATTGACTCCCACTCCCATCCTGCTCCCATTTAGAACGACTCCCACTCCTGTGCCACTCCCATTTTTGTTTTCTTCATTTAGTCTTTTGGCAATTTCTTTGTTTGAAGGACAGTTAGGGTCCCGTTTTTAGCTGTAGTAAAGGCCAGTTAAAGTTAAACCAGCAACTGAATTAAAATCGAACGATCCTTACAAGAGAATGAGGGCAAATCAAAAATTATAATTTGAAATTTTTTGGGTTAAGCCCGGTTAGGTTCCCTGTTTTTCTGTGTGTCCTTGTAAACCAGCACACCTGATTTAAAATTCTGACATGACCTCCTATACAGGCATCAAGAATGGAGGGTCAAACTGGACAAAATTAATACAATAAAGTCATCATTAAATAAATCAATGTTGAGAATGTCCCATGAGTGAAGTAAATGTAACATGAAAGAAATGTAACATTAAATGTGCCATTAAATTAAAGGGAAACATTATTTATTAATACATCATTAGAAACAATAAATGTACCATTATATCATGAAATGGACTATTATGCAATTAATAAGTATAATTTTAAAGACGACATGACGTAATTAGTGGTACGCTTAATATTTAATGATGTATTAAAATAAATTGTATATTTAATGGTACATTCGATTTTTTTTCTATTTCACAACGTATTTATTTAATATCTTCCCTTGATGAAGCCTTTCTACGGAGCCCGCGAGGGGACATGGGGGAATTTTCTTTTCTTTTGCGCAATACTTTTTGCGTTCTCTCACAACAGTCTTTGCGTTATCTCGCAATACTTTGCGGGATAGTTTCCAAACCAGATAACTGCAAAAATGGAACAAACAGTACACCCGTTTTTGAGATTCATTGAGTTTTATTTTGAAATTGGCCTTAAATAAAATGATCTTCAATCAGACTTAAAGACAGTTATTATCCACAAGCTGTCAAACTACTGAACTCTGGACAATAATACTGCATGAAACCACATCTGTGACACTTTATTTGCTTATTGCTGCTGCATGATGTGTACTTTTTTTTTGGACGCCATAAATGCTTTCGTTTTTATAGTGATTTGAACGGTTCTTCTGATCCTAAGCATTTATTCACATTGTTGACTGCATGTGAACCTGCATATGACGAATAAACCATATCAATGCCATATCAGTGTTGTTTGTTTTGTGAGCAGTTTGTCATCTGTGCTGCTGTTCAAAAAAGGCACAGCTTTCTCAAGGTGATTAACAACTTTTGCGAGCGAACGCAAAGGTATTGCGTGGGGATGCAAAAAAAAAAAATCCCCCATGTCCCCTCGCTTGCTCTGTACCTTTCCCCTCTACTGTGGCAAAAGCTCTTAAAACTTTAGTGCAAATGCAGCAACTTTGTTGGTCAGATGAGACTTGACACATGATGGTACTTTTCATTTGACGAATGAAGAGATGCAGCTGATTCAATCCAGAATTTGCCTTACAAGTGTGCCTTAATCACTGCTGTACTTGATTACGACTAAACATGTTTTACAAGCAGCATACTGTGTTAACAACGCTGCATTCAACTCTCCTGAAGTTCGGTAATATTTGCGACTTTCCTGTCAGCTCTATGAGTTTAATAGATAGGTCCTTACTTCTGACTTTACGCTGGAAATCCAATTTTACCACGTCCAGTTCTCCACCTCCGTTTGCTCCCTCCATTCTGAACGCAGGTGGAAAACATCGATCAGAAGCAGTGTTGGCTTGTGGGTCATGTAGTTCGTTTGACTCGCATTATAGTATAGGCTTCTTGGAAAAAAACTACACAATGGCGGCGTTGATCCAAGTTTTTTTTTTCTTAAAGTGTAGAACAAACTCTGTTTTACATTTCCAAAGACAATTGATCCGAGTTTATTTTCCCTCCTATTGGTTAGCTCCCGCTGCCGTCTGCTCCCATTAATTTTTTTTATCCTGTACCGTCCCAATCACGTGATCTTTACTGATGCTGTTAACCATCCCGCGGGATTCCCATGGGAATCCCGTGACCCGTGGGATTCCCGAAAAAATGTCAGCCTGGATCTGGAATACCTGCAAAGCCTGAAAATTAACAATTTGATAATATAGCCGTCCCAGTACAACAATTTAACAAGAACAAAAAATCACAAAATTTTTCCTTTTTTTTTTCTTTTTTCCCCCTTCTTCATTTCACAACACATAATCATAATTGTACATTGTTAATTCCAGTATTACCACATGGAAAGTAGAAAAATATTAACAACCTTCAAGTTAGAATGTTGAATGCAGATAGATTAGTTATAAAAGGAATCATTCTCATTAGAAAAGAAAAAAGGGTATTATGTCTAGCAGTGGCATCTCGTTACCCTTTGGTGCCATCAAGTTGTGAAGGTTGAAAAATGAATTCACATTTAAGCCTTTTACAATTAACTAATTTATGCATAAATAGTCTGTGCAATTGTTTTTCATGCCATCAGTGAAATCAAATGTATCATTTAATGCAGCTAGCTCCTCCAGTGAAAGCCAAATTTTAAATATAGGACATCTTTTTTAATCTGGTCAGAAGGCAATGGTTGGTGAATTCTTCTTGAAATTATAGAGAGGTAACTGCATTTGTCGTCCTTTCTGTATGGCGTGTAAGGGTGAAAGTTTAGCCAAGTTTAATCACAAATTATTTGTGAGGTTTTTGAAAAACCTAACTTTTGGATTCGGACAAAGCTAAAGGCTGTGCTGAAATCCTAAATTTTAATATCTGTGAGCTTGTTGCCTTAAAATCGACACATCATCGTTCTGTAGAATGTTTTTCCCTTCCAGTTCATAAAGGAGTTTTCACACAACTGGTGCTGCAAATTCTATTACACACAGCTATTATTTTATGTCAATGTTGAACTTTATCCTCTCAATGCTGTATGTAGTAGTCTGAGATTCATTTTTTGCTGCGCCTATTTAGGACTCATCATCACTGCCTTATGTACGATTCCTTGAACTGGTTAGCTCTCCATATCAGATGAAAAGTTCATGGTTGTTATTTACTTTTTAATGTATCTATTTTCAAATCTTTTCATTCTTAAAATAATATTTAATCCCATTTAGTTCAGAATATAGCCTGAGAAGTACTGATCAGTTATCTTTCACCTCCTGCATTTCAGTTTAAGGTTCTATGAGCTTGAAATAATTTACCTCCCTCTTTCATGTACCCCTTTTCATATTTCTAAGTTGTCTTTAGTTGCTTATTATAAAACATCCTGCTCTTGCTTTCAGTAAGAACAAAGATTAATTTCTTCTGGACTTAATCCTAACAGGGATGTGCATAGTTCTCTGTATCAGTATGTATTGCCTTATTTTGTGTGGTAAAGTACCATGAAGTGTATTGTGCGTATTGTGCATGGTTGTGAATGTTTCTGTGTTAAATGCATGATTTGTATTACTGTGGTGTAGTTCAAGGGGTTGAAGTTTGCTTCCTACAAACATTTCTGTTTGGCCATGATAAAACTGGTAATCATCTGATTATCATTTCAGTTCGAGTTGTATCCATCTGCAAGATTATAATTAGGCCCAAGCAGCAAAGTGCTGCGAAGGCCTATTGTAATTCGAATGTTTATTAGACCCGAGCAGGTAGGCCTGCAAGGGCCTATTGAATTGCTCCGTTTATTATTATTATTCCAGCGACAAATGAATTGCCTTTTTCGCAGCTTTAACATATTCAAAAACTCACCAAATTTGGCAGAGCCATCAGTCGTGTGTGAAATTTACGTATTTTAAGGGTTTCGCAAAAGTCGCAATAAAAATGGCTCAACAGCACCCCCCCTGAAATTTTCAAAAAAGGCCGCCGCATTGACCTTACTTTATCGCAGAGTTATGAAATTTGGTACACTTGTAGAACTCCCCGAGAACTACCTAAGGGTGTATTCACACTTGTCACTTTTGGTCCGCTTTACGGTCCAGAGTTCGTTTCCCCCCTTGGTCCGGACCTTTTGTGCAGGTGTGAATACACTCAAGCGAACCCTGGTGCGGACCAAACAACCGGACCGAGACCCACTTTTTGAGGTGGTCTCGGTCCACTTCCAAACGGACTCTGGTGCGGTTCTCTTATGGTCTGAATACAAACCGGCCCCGATCCGAACCAACTACAAAAAGCGTACGTCTCTTTGGACATAAAAAGCCACCGTAGCCGGTAGCAAAGGTGTGTGTTGTAAGGTAATCATACCAATAAGCTGTGTGTTGCTTTGCAACGCTACTGGCTTGTTGTGGGACAAGGCACGTAGAGAACGTCGGCATTCCGCACGCATTCTCCGACGGAGTTCCAAAATTATAAATGGCACTTCTCAAAGTCTGTGTTGAATGAGTTGCTCTTGACTCTCACAATTATATTGCAGCTGTAATAACGGCACAAATATGCAGAACAGAGGTGCTGCACGCAGCAGGTCTACAGCTGTTTTCCTAAATTTCCGGGTCTGTGCTCTCTCCCGCCCCCGTCATTTCTGTCCAATGGGAACAATGATCATCACCCGCATCGCTTTGTTTACAAGTAATAGTTCACTTGCAAAAAGTACAATGTGAAAACAAACCGCACCAAATGAAAAAAATAAAGTTTGCTTTTGGTCCAGACCAAACAAGCGGACCAAAGGACTTTCCTGGTGTGAATACACCCTAAAACTCTCTTGCACCCATGTCCTACAACAAACAGGAAGTCGGCCATCTTGGATTGAAGTTTTGATTTTGACCCCGTTTTTGCCATTTATAGCCTTTGTATTTGATTGAGCTCCTCTTAGAGATTCAGATTGATCGGCTTGAAATTTGGTCAGTTTGCTCAGAAGGGATGGGGGATCTAAAGTTATCAAAATTGTGACTTTTTGAGCATGTTGAGGGGGCGGAGCTAAGCCTCAAAGTTTGACGACTCGCCAAAAAAAATGAAATTGTTATAGCTCTTACAAGGAAAGTCACAGAGACACAAAACCCTCTGGTATTGATTCACATCTGGTCCCAAACAATATTCAGTGGTCAAATCCTGACATCTAAGCCCCGCCCCCTAAGAACAGGAAGTGTCATGTTTTACTTTGAAAGGTCCAAATTTGACCCCTGTCACCTAATCAACACGAAACTGTCTCCAGTAACAGATAACAAGATGGTCTAAGTTGGTTTTCTAACAGTACTAACAGTTTGGGCTGGAGGGTGTGGCTGTGGTGGCACGGCGAAGCCCGACGTTACGCCATGGCCTTACGTTTGCTTCTGATTTCCACATTTTTGATCCAATAGGATTGATATTGGTCCAGCCCCCTACAGATATCCAGTGAAATAATTGGTAGGCGTGGCCTAATTGCTCCACAGCACCCTCTAGAAGCACTAAAACAACGAGCCCCAAGGCATGCTTTGTCCGAGGTTTATGAAATTTGGTACACATATGTAACTTCTCAGGACCTACAAAAACGTCTCTTGGATCCATTGTGCAAACCCCACAGGAAGTCGGCCATTTTGGATCAAAGCTGCCATTTTCTCTCATTTACACACGTCATATCTGAGCGAACTCCTCCTACAGCTTTTAACTTAGACACTTCAAAATCAATGACTATAGTCTTAAGGCATTGGGGATCAAATGTTATCAAAAGCTTTTTGCTACATGAAAGTATGTCGGCGTGGCTAAGCCTCAAAATCTGAGTTCTCGCCATTAAAGACGAAACTGTTATAGTTTCTACAAGGAAAGTCACAGAGACATGAAAACTTCTGGGATTGATCTGCCTCGGGGCCTTAGAAATATTCACTGATCAGATGCTGACATCATTGAAGCCCCGCCCCCTGAGAACAGGAAGTGTCATGTTTTCCGTTAGAGGGTCAATTTTTGATGTTCTTCACCTAATCAATGTGAAACTGTCCCAAGTAACAGATAACATGATGGTCTAAGAAAGTCGCCAGTACTGACTGCTTTAGCTGGAGGGTGTGGCTGTGGCGGCGTGGCGAATTCTGATGTCACGCCATGGCCATACGTTTGGCTGTATATTACACATGCATGGTCCGATTTATTCCAAACTCAATATGGTTGATTTCTGACAACCCCCAAACAGCTCTATTGGATTACATTGGAATTTGGATCAACAGCGCCCCCTAGGACACTTCAAGGGCTATATCTCCATCATACATAATCGGATCCACTTGAAATGTAGTATACATGATAATGAGTTAATGATGGACATATTGACACAGTCAATTGATGACATCACTTCAGCCCCGTCCACTAAGAAACAAATGAGTGTAGCTTCCATCAGGAAGGTCCGATTTACTCCAAATTTTGAATGCTTCTCGCCAGACCAAAACTGTGCATGAGCGAAGATCATATGACATGTCGCTCATTGTGCCAACTAGTGGAGACGTGTGGAATCGGCTGGCAGTCATGTCGGTGACGTGTATGCGGCGATGCCAGGCTCCTGCGGTCGCTGCACAGGCCGAGCTGCGCTGAGCTGCGAGGGCCTTCAATGCTGCTTGCAGCTTTAATTGACTCCTGATGTTTTTATTCAACTTTAGCCTTATTTAGTTGTATCTGCATTTTCCTAATGCAATTAGTCCTTATTTTTTAAGAGTGGGGTAGCTAGTTTTAGTTGCCTCTATTATAATGTCTTTCATATCTCAATTAGTCTCTTTTTAGTTGCAGGATTCAAAAAGGGTCAGAGTATTGTATTCATTAAATTCTAAATAAAAGTATTAAATCTCAACCCTAAATGCCATTTTCTAAATCTGGTTCCCCTTTCCACATCAGTTTTTAAGGCTTAATAAAATTGATAACCTCTAAAATGAAGGGCATATATCTTATAACCTTAATTTGTCTTCGTCAGTTTTATAAACACCATACGATTTTAACTATAATAAGCCTGTCCAATAATTCTGTTAACGCATGTGTTTCATGTGTTCAGAACGATCAAATTAGACTCAAATTCGATCGTCCTGAACCTGACTGGAAAAAGTCTAAAACTTTGTTAAACAAAATCCTGTTTTGAGGGGAAAAATTGTGCTTCCGTTTGTTTTACCATAAAGAATTGACCTAATGTTATTATGATACTGAGGATCAGACCTGCTTTTGTAGTCTATAATTTTTATTGTGATAACCCTGAGTTAAGAAAAGTCCTCATTTAATAATTAATGCTGGGCATCAGACAGTTTAAAATGTTTTTACCCTTTAAGCAGGCAGTCCATGGGCTGGCCAGGACCCTGTTTACCTCTTTGCAACTGCTCCCCAGACCTGAAAAACTCAAAATCCCAATTAGTCTCAGCTCATGAAACAATGTAAAATTAAATTTATCATGCCATATACCCTAATTTTTAATTAGCATGAAACAATCATTCATTCTACATAAACGGACAGACTGAACAGAGAGACATTGGCCACATAAAAGTTAAATGAAACTCTAAATACCAAATTTGAAAAAAGCATCTCTGCTCCACCACGTATTGTGTCAGCAATGCTGTATTCAATCTTATCTTGTTTTAACTTAGGATCCTGTTTAAAAATAAGTGTGCACAGCTTTAGAGAGTGGAACCACTTTGTTTCTTTTAAAAATAGTTTCTTACCATTTTCCGGTGACTTGACGATTATTTTGGGACCCAAACACGCTCCATATATATACTTTTCCTCACTGTTTCCCATGGTTGCTTAGCAGGGAACTCATTTACTTGTGATATCTCAGTCATTCTTCCACTTCACACACACACACACACACATGCTTTCATACGCTCTGGCCAACCAGGCGGTACAGCACTGTTTCCTGGTCCAAATGAGAGCTTATTTCTTTATCTCTTAGACACCAAAGCTTTTATCTGATTTAGTGTTAAATACAGATAAGGTTATTATACTGGGGGATTTTAACATTCATGTTGACACTGAAAGTGATGGCTTAAATATTGCCTTTAATGCTATCTTAGACTCATTTGGCTTTGCTCAAAACATTAACAAACCTACCCACCTTTGTCTTCATTCTCTGGACCCTGTCCTGACATATGGCATTGAGTGTAAAGACATAAAAATATTTTCTCATAACCCTGTCCTGTCTGACCATTTCTTAATAACCTTTGAGTTTAATTTAACCGAATACTCCGCACCTGAAAGAAAATTTCATTATAGTAGATCATTATCAGACGATGCTGTAACAACCTATAAAGAATCTGTTCCACTTTTAATCTCCTCATCATTACTGAAAAACACAGTGGAGGGCAAAAATTCTGTTTCTGGCGCTTCACAAATTGATTCTTTTGTTCATAGTGTTTCTTCATCATTGCGTGATGCATTAGACAATCCAGCCCCCTTGAAAAAGAAGGAGGCTGACTCCCTGGTTTAATTCAGAGCTGCGTACTTCAAAGAACAACGTTAGAAAATTGGAGAGAAAATGGCGCTCTACACACCTAGAGGATTCCTACTTAATCTGGAAAAATAGCCTACTGTTGTATAAAAAGACACTTCGCCGAGCCAGGACAGCTTATTTCTCATCATTAATAGAAGAGAACAAGAATAATCCTAGGTTTCTCTTTAGTACAGCTGGTAAACTTACACAGAGTCATAGCTCTGTTGAGCCATCCATTCCCTTAGCTCTTAGCAGTCATGACTTGGGATTCTTCTTAAATAAAATTGATTCTATTAAAAATAATATCTTTGACATACTCCCGAAGATGATTACTTCATCCTCAGCAAGTGAGACAACATTGGAAATAACTGTAGAACCTGATTTGTGTTTGGACTGTTTTGATCCTGTGGAGCTTCCTGAGTTATCAGAAATATTAGCTTCATCTAAACCATCAACTTGTATGTTAGACCCAATCCCAACCAAATTATTTAAGGAAGTGTTCCCTCTGATTACCAGCCCCATTTTAGATATGATTAATCTATCTTTAGTAAATGGATATGTACCACAGGCTTTTAAGATAGCTGTAATTAAACCTTTGCTTAAGAAACCTTCACTTGATCGAGATGACTTAATAAATTACAGACCTATATCCAATCTTCCATTCTTATCCAAAATTCTTGAGAAAATAGTTGCTAATCAAATGTGTGAGCATTTACACAGCAATGACCTGTTTGAAGAGTTTCAGTCAGGCTTCAGAGCTCATCGTAGCACTGAAACAGCTCTGCTGAAAGTCACTAATGATATTCTTATTGCCTCAGATAATGGACTTGTGTCTTTACTTGTCCTCTTAGATCTCAGTGCTGCATTTGATACAGTCGACCATAACATTCTCTTAAAAAGGCTGGAATATGCTGTAGGGATCAGGGGAACAGCGCTAGGCTGGTTCAAATCTTATTTGTCTGACAGATTCCAGTTTGTTCATGTAAATGATAAATCATCTTCAAACTCCGGTGTTAATTGTGGAGTACCACAGGGTTCAGTACTTGGGCCAATTCTCTATACTATATATATGCTTCCAATAGGTCAAATTATAAGGCAGCATAGGATAAATTTTCACTGTTACACTGATGATACTCAGCTTTACTTGTCCATAAATCCTGATGAACCCAACCTGTTAGATAGACTACAAGCATGTCTGGAAGATATAAAAACTAGGATGAATTTAAATGTTTTGCTTCTAAATTCAGACAAGACAGAAGTTGTCGTCTTTGGACTGGAGTCTTTAAAAAATAAACTGCTTAGTCAATCACTTAACCTGGATGGCATTAAATTGACCTCCGGTAATAAAGTAAAAAACCTTGGTGTTACTTTTGACCAGGACATGTCATTAAAGTCCCATATTAAACAGGTTTCTAGTATTTCCTTCTTTCACCTCCGGAAAATTGCCAAAATTAGAAATATCCTATCCAGGACTGACGCTGAAAAACTAGTCCATGCATTTGTTACTTCAAGGCTGGACTATTGTAATTCTTTACTATCAGGATGTCCACAAAATGCAGTTAAAAGCCTTCAGCTGATTCTAAATGCTGCAGCAAGAGTTCTGATGAAAACTAAAAAGAGAGATCATATTTATTCTATTTTAGCTTCCCTTCATTGGCTCCCTGTTAAATCCAGAATGGAATTTAAAATTCTCCTCCTCACATATAAAGCCCTTAATGATCTAGCTCCATCATACATCAGAGATCTGATTGTTCCATATGTTCCTAACAGAGCACTTCGTTCTAAGACTGCAGGTTTACTGGTGGTTCCTAGAGTCTCTAGAAGTAGAATGCGAGGCAGATCCTTTAGTTATCAGGCTCCTCTCCGGTGGAACAAGCTCCCGGTTTTGGTCCGTGAGGCGTACACCCTGTTTACTTTTAAGGCTAGGCTTAAAACTTTCCTTTTTGATAAAGCTTATAGTTAGAGTGGCTTAGTTTATGTAGGATGGAGTAAGGGGGAGTGAGGTTTAGGCTAAACCGGCTCAGTTATGGTTGAGGTGGAAACACACCCTCCATTTCTGCTACCTGTATGACCCCTTCTCTTTTCCAGTGGCTATAATCAATCTGACAGAGAGAGGTATCCCAATCCTTGTGGTTTTTAGTATAACAATGACCATCAGTGGGACCCTTTGTGGGGTGCCTTGAGATGACATTGTTGTAAATAAGCGCCGTCTAACTAAATAATCTGAACTGAAACTATCTGTGTAGTTATGCTGCTATAGGCTTAGGCTGCTGGAGGACATAAAGACCACTTTCACCCTCTTCGCTACATTCTCACACTACTCTCCAATTTTGCATTATTTGCTGTTATTTCAGCTTTTAACCTTGTTCTCTCTTTTCTGTTCCTAAAAGCTACACCTGGCCTAGGTCTGTGTCTACCTGTGACACCTTTCTGGAGAGGGGAATCGTCCGAGCTTCTGCTGGCAACAACTTAATGCTCACCCTCTACCGATGATCCACATGGCCCTGTCTTTTAGTGTTTAATCCTTTCTCTCTCCTAGACATGGCTACTGGCTGAGCTTTTATTGTGACTAACTCTATGTGCTCTCTTTCAGACTCTAACCTTGAAAACTGCCTCAGAGTTTATCTGTTCTTTCTTTCTAGATGAAACGACTAAAAGAGCTACATCCATTAACATTTACTTTTCCTTCCCATAGAAAGTACTCCTGGATCAGTGATTCTTTGTTCACTTTGTGTCTCTGCTCTGTTCTCCCTAACCCCCAGTCGGTCGTGGCAGATGGCCGCTCACAGTGAGCCTGGTTCTGCTGGAGGTTTCTTCCTGTTAAAAGGGAGTTTTTCCTCTCCACTGTCGCTACATGCATGCTCAGTATGAGGGATTGCTGCAAAGTCAACGCCAGTGACTGTCCACTGTCTCTACATGCTCATCCAGGAGGAGGGAATGCTGCTAGTCACTGAATGGATGCAATCTGCTGGGTTTCCTTTCATTAGACAGAAAAACTTTTTATGCAGTTTGAATAAATAACAGAATCTGACTGCACTGTTCAATGATTAGGATTGTAATGTATGTAATTGTAATGTATGTACCTGACTTTTGTGAAGTGCCTCGAGACAACATGTGTTGTGAATTGGCGCTATATAAATAAAACTGAATTGAATTGAATTGAATTCACTGTAGAGTTTATTCAGTGAGCTAGGATCTGTTAGCTTAGCATCTAGCAGTCGAAGTCCGTCAGTGTAATGTATCCCCCCGCTACTTCCCCTGGCTCACTGTCATCGACTCACACACATTCACACAGGCCAGTTGATGTTACACCTTTATATATATATTTAAATATATATACAGTGCCTTGCAAAAGTACTTGGCCCCCTTGAAGTGATCAACCTCTTGCCACATTTCAGGCTTCACACATAAAGATATAACATCCTAATTTTTTGTGAAGAATCAACAGCAAGTGGGACACAATCGTGAAGTGGAATGAAATTTTTTGGATGTGTCAAACTTGTTTAACAAATAAAAACTGAAAAGTGGGGCGTGTAATATTATTTGGCCCTCTTGCTTTAATAATTTGTAGCGCCACCCTTTGCTGCAATTACAGCTGCAAGTCGCTTGAGGTATGTCTCTATCAGTTTTGCACATTGAGAGACTGAAATTCTTGCCCATTTTTCCTTGCAAAACAGCTCGAGCTCAGTGAAGTTGGATGGAGAGCGTTCGTGAACAGCAGTCTTCAGCTCTTTCCACAGATTCTCGATTGGATTCAGGTTTGGACTTTGACTTGGCCATTCCAACACCTGGATACGTTTGTGAACCATTCCATTGTAGATTTGGCTTTATGTTTTGGATCATTGTCTTGTTGGAAGATACATCTCCATCCCAGTCTCAGGTCTCTTGCAGACTCCAACAGGTTGTCTTCCAGAATGGTCCTGTATTTGGCCCATCCATCTTCCCATCAATTTTGACCATCTTCCCTGTCCCTTCTGACAAAAAGCAGGCACAAATGATGCTACCACCACCATGTTTGACAGTGGGGATGGTGTGTTCAGGGTGATGAGCTTTGTTGCTTTTACGCCAAACATATCATTTTGCATTGTGGCCAAACAGTTTGATTATGGTTTCATCTGACCAGAGCACCTTCTTCCACATGTTTGGTGTGTCTCCCAGGTGGCCTGTGGCAAACTTTAAACTAGACTTTTTATGGATATCTTTGAGAAATGGCTTTCTTCTTGCCACTCTTCCATAAAGGCCAGATTTGTGCAGTGTACGACTGATTGTTGTCCTATGGACAGACTCTCCCTCCTCAGCTGTAGATCTCTGCAGTTCATCCAGAGTGATCATGGGCCTCTTGGCTGCATCTCTGATCAGTCTTCTCCTTGTTCTAGATGAGAGTTTAGAGGGACGGTCGGGTCTTGGTAGATTTGCAGTGGTCTGATACTCCTTCCATTTCACTATGATTGCTTGGACAGTGCTCCTTGGGATGTTTAAAGCTTGGGAAATCTTTTTGTATCCAAATCCGGCTTTAAACTTCCCGTCAACAGTATCTCGGACCTGCCTGGTGTGTTCCTTGGTCTTCATGATGTTCTCTGCGCTTTGAACAGAACCCTGAGACTATCACAGAGCAGGTGCATTTATACGGAGACTTGATTACACACAGGTGGATTCTATTTATCATCATCAGTCATTTGGGACAACATTGGATCATTCAGAGATCCTCACTGAACTTCTGGAGTGAGTTTGCTGCACTGAAAGTAAAGGGGCCGAATAATATTGCACGCCCCAATTTTCAGTTTTTTATTTCTTAAACAAGTTTGACACATCCAATAAATTTCATTCCACTTCACAATTGTGTCCCATTTGTTGTTGATTCTTTACAAAAAAATTGAATGTTATCTTTATGTTTGAAGCCTGAAATGTGGCAAGAGGTGAAGGTCCTGGGTTCGATTCCCGTCTGTGGGTCTTTCTGCATGGAGTTTGCATGTTCTCCCCATGCATGCGTGGGTTCTCACCGGGTACTCCGGCTTCCTCCCACAGTCCAAAGACATGCTTGTTAGGTTAACTGGTCTCTCTAAATTGCCCTTAGGTGTGGAATGAGTGTGTGCATGGTTGTTTTGTGTGTTGCCCTGCGATGGACTGGCAACCTGTCCAGGTGTACCCTGCCTCTCGCCCATAGACTGCTGGAGATAGGCACCAGCTTCCCCGCGACCCACTATGGAATAAGCGTAGAAAATGACTGACTATATATATATATATATATATATATATATATATAATATATATATAAAATATTTATGTATATGTGTGTGTATATATATGTATATATGTGTATATAAGAAACCTATATTTACAGACCTTAGGGGTCTGCACATCTGTCTCTCTGCGTGTTCTGTCAGAGGGAAGTTGGCTACGGTTTAGGCCTTTGAAACTGAAACACTTCCCCCGGCAGTATCTTTCGAATTTCTTATGGAAATTTCTGGACCCAACAAACCATAGCCGTTTTGCGTGACTCATTCAGGGAGGTTGCTTTTATATTGAGTCCGACAGGAAGCTATCTTCCCTCGCATACAGTAAAGGGGCTCAAAACCTTCTCCCTTAGACAGCAGCCTTTTCAGAGGATTGTACCTTCCCCTCCTGGACTTATCACTGTTGCAGTCGCATCGCCATAATACGTCTTAATCTGTTTTCAAAATCGCACTAAAAACGTTCTGAACCATGTCTCTGCCACGAAGCGTACGAAACTATTCCAGCTAAAAAAAACACTGGAGATTTTTAAGAGGAATCTCCTCACCTTATAATGTGCGGCCGCAGACTGTAGAATCCAGTCAATTCGTGGCCCCTAGCCAGAGGATGAAGCACTTCCGGGGCACGGGCGGAAACACCAATTTGTCCGAGATACCGCATCCTGTTGGTGGACAGACGCCTCGGGATCTCCCCCGAATTCTTTTCCCCAGAAGCGTCATCTCTACTTACAATCACTTTCTCTTAAAAGGAATGACTCTCAAAGTGTTCTATACTCTCAACACGTTTATTCTAAATAAGGCAGAGGAATGGTTACAGAGATCAGCGCTGATGGCTCCCGTCCTTAACCCACTTTGATCCAGGTGACGAAACGGCACCAAAAGAAGGTCACACATGGGTTTTATGTCCGGTACTCCTTGCAAGGGATGTGAACTCCTTCATTGTTGATCAGTAGACTATGTGTCACCATTCTGGTGTCTATCTGATAGTGTGTGTAATTGCAGGTGGTGAACCCTGAATCTTAAGTGTGGCAGCAGCAATCTAATCGCTCCTGTTACAGTATGTACCTCAGTCAACCCAATGCACTAAACTTTATGTCAAACTGTAGGTTTAACCTATTCTAAGACTAGTGAAAACATTAGCATTCATACTTTATCATTCTGGTCTGTGTGTGAAAGCTCATCTAGAATTAATAGTAAGCAAGGTTGTTCCTAACACCTGTTTGTTTTTCAGCAAACCAGTTCAACTTCTAAACTGGATTTGCTTTTTTACCACCAGTTCTTTCTGTTTTTTGCTCTGGCACTAAAAACTGGTGCCATCTCAGCCCCAATACTGAACCGGGCCAAAGGAAAGAAGTTCTTTCATCTGGAACTGCAGATGGGCTCATGGAGATAAAAAACATTTAAAATATTATGAGGTCAACCTACTAGTTGCTGTTGCTTTTAATTGACTTTATTTATGAGGAAAAACAGTAAAAACAGGTGGAAAACATCTGTTAACAGGGATGCTGAGACAGATCCCATTAAATCTGTCTTCTTGCTCTTTAATCCTGTACTAACATTCAGAATACCTCAAAGAGAGGATCAGACATTTACTAGAAGAGTTCTAATAAAGTGGCACCAAGCTGGCTCTCCGGGAAATTTTTTAGAACCTGTAAAGAACTGTGCACTGAAAAAACTGTGCAGCAGAACCTTTATGTCTCTTATAAAGGTTATGTGAAACTGTTACTATTTGTAGTACCTTCTTGCTTGCGGTTACAACCGTTGCTGAAAACGCAGCGTCAGAAGACTGTCGATCACTGATTGGAGAGGGGGCAGAGACACTGGTTACAGCATATTATAATAAATATCTTCAGTTGTTAAAATGTTGTACGCTGAGCTTGTTGTGTATATTACCACTATAGCAAGCTAGCAGTTAGGTAGCGTTAACTTACCCTCACACATCCTCTACTTTGTACCCTTCCATTTGATTCCCTCTCTCTCCTGTACTGATCCACAGTGCTTCGGGTCTCGCTGCCCATAACCTTCACTGGCTCTCTTCTTTCACTCTGCGTCTGACAACAGCCATAAACGGAGCAGCAGACCAGGACATTGTTTGTGTCTCTACAAATCACATTAATGTGGACGATCCCACCTTTATTGAGATGGTACTCAGTTGTAATGGAAAATGAATTAAACTGTGTTAAACTGACTCTACCCAAATTTGCTACTGCGTCAAAGCAACAGCCTGCTTAAAACAAAGCCACGTTATTTTACTAAACACTTTCAACCATCTGTTTGCAGTGATATGCAGGTTTGAAATCCACACGTGTAGCATGTAGCTATAGTAAAAACAAAAGAGGAACTGAAGGAATCCTGTTTTAACTGTGACTTTGTAGGAATTTGACCATCATTGTCCATGGGTGAACAACTGCATCGGCAGGAGAAACTACCGCTACTTCTTCCTGTTCCTGCTGTCTCTGACGGCTCACATCGTGGCTGTGTTTGGGTTTGGCCTGCTCTTTATTCTTTACCACCGGCAGAACATTGACCACCTGCACTCCATTGTTACGTATCCTTTAAAGTCTGCTGTACCCCCATTTAAGACTGGCTATACTGTTGGTTACATGAAGTCTGGATTCTACAAGATGTCCAAATAAAGATTGAATCTGTATTCTGTGGGGAGATTTTCCTCCATGTTCTTACATATTTATTGAAACTAAAGCTCTTTCCATCATAGAATCCAGTAGGTGTAGGCCTGCACTGTTCAGACATGCTCCTTGACACCCTGTGTTTGCAGGCTGGCTGTAATGTGTGTTGCAGGCTTATTCTTCATCCCTGTTGCAGGGCTCACTGGCTTCCATGTAGTGCTCGTGGCCAGGGGCAGAACAACCAATGAGCAGGTAGAATACACAGATGGTTTCTGAGATTATTTTGAAAAACATTCACAAACTTTTACGTTTCGGTGATTGTGTTTAGAGGACCTGTCCAGTAAGGATTCTGTGCTTCATTGTGTAACTCTGTTTTCACTCTGACTTCAGGTGACTGGAAAGTTTCGAGGGGGAGTGAATCCTTTCACTAATGGCTGTTGGAGGAATGTTTCTCATGTTCTCTGCAGCTCCCAGGCACCCAGGTGGGTTATTTTAAACTCTTTCTGAAGGTACAGAGAAGAACCTGACAAGCTCACAATCTCCTTGTTCTGTCCAGTCAGACTGACTTCATTTCAAGTTCCGGCATCCTAGTATTATGGATGTATGGGTGGATTAATTTATTTTACCTTCTAGTCCATGTCAGTGTTTTTCCAGTTTGGAGTTCAATTCTTAGCAATTTTTAGTAATGACCTAATCTTGGACACGCCCATCAGCTCTGCCCGTTCTGTCTGAAATGAGACCATAAGCTCACAGAGCTCTTTTTCAACATCTTTGTTAATTTGTTAAAGAAGTATGAAAACAGTGCTGTAAACAGTGGCAACTTACATTTGTTAAAGACTGAGTGAAAGGGTTCTTATATAAGTGTATTGTACAAGCCTCTGTGAACTGCTTGCATTTCATCATTAGGTATTTAGGGGCAGTTTACCTAGAGACTTTTGCAGGACCTTCCTTTATTTGCACATGGTTATTGAATGTAAAGACAGTGATAACAGTATGTTCCAGCTATCTGTTCCTATCACTTCAATTAAATCTCACCTATAGCAATAAATGTGAATGTTTGAAATCAGTCGCTTATTGTCAGTCAGAACTTTGTGTTTCAGGTTGGGTTCAAAGTCGTTCAGCATGGAAAAACATGAAGGAATGAAATTTGTCCTCTAGCCTTCTAGATCTAAAGTAATTAAGACCAAACTATTCATGCTAAAATAAATTAAGATTCAATGGCATTATAACAACCACCTGTATTGTGCAAAAATAATAAAAGGCAGGATTTTACTGCTGCAAAACGTGGAACTCATATAGTCAATACACACAGAGGGATTCATTTCAACATTTTTTTTTTTTTTTTGATGATTATGGCTTACAGCCAATGAAAATAAACGAATATTACATAAGAGCAAAAAGATTTTCTTTTTTCATTATAGGATTTGTTTTGTGGTACTATTGACCTTTTTGTTATTTTTTTGAAAGTAGGCAGACAGGAAGTGGACAGAGGGGGAGACATACAGTACAGACCTCCAGGGTTAGGACTCATTCCTGGGACAGCTGCATCAAGGACTGAGACCTCCCTATATGAGTCACTCGCTCTTCAGCAGGGCCATGCGCCACACCCATGAATTACTACATGTGTTGTGGCATGAAGGCCTGGTCCTTCTGAGGTGTAAGGGAAGCCCAGGTTGCTTTGATAGTTGCCTTCAAGTCATTTTCATTGTTGGGTCTGGTGTCTCTCATCTTGCTCTTGATAATACTCCAAGAATCTCTATGGGGTTCAGGTCAGGCCAGTTTGCTGGCCAATCAAGCACCAAATGAAATCAGCATCTCCATAAACCCTGTCAACAGAAGGGAAAGCTCTAAAGGTTGCTTGTAAACAACCACTCTGACCTTAGACTTGATAAAACCCAGTGGACCAACAGCAGCAGATGACATGGCACCCCAAATCAAATGTTTACAAATCAAAAGAGGACTTTAGACCAGTGAACAATATCCTATTCCTCCTTAGCCCAGGTAAGATGCTTCTGTTGTCTCTGGTTTTGGAGGGTCTTAACACAATGGGCCTGATTTTCAAAGATTCTAAATAAGGAGTGCTAAATTGCTTGTGCAAAAACTGCATGTGCAATAAGTGGGCGATCTATAAAGTTGCAAAATATATAACAGGTGCAAAAGTGGTGCAGACCACCCTATTTAAATGAGATTGAATGTGCAACTGGCTGTCATTGTAGAGAGTTTTGGGGAGTTGTAAAAGAAAGATGATGTTTGAAGCCATGGAGTTGGAGGTAATAATAATAATACATTGCATAAATATAATTCAATTCAGTTTTATTATCCAGAATATTAACACTGATATTAACACATTCTGTCTCAAGGCACTTTACTAAGTCAATTCAGTCGAATCATACAGATTTCAAGTCGGGTACATACATTCTAAATACTCCTAACTATCAAACAGTGCAGTCAGATTCAGTTTATTATTCAAATTAGTTAAAAGGTTTCTAACTAAGGAAACCCAGCAGATTGCATTGAGTCAGTGACTTGCAGCATTTACTCCTGGATGAGCATGTAGAGATAGTGGACAGTCTCTGGCGTTGCCTTTGCAGCAATCTCTCATACTGAGCCTGCATGTAGAGTGGAGAGGAAAACTCCCTTTTAATAGGAAGAGAACCAGAACCAGGCTCAGTGTGAGCGGCCATCTGCGATGACCTACTGGAGGTTTGAGAGAACAGAGCAGAGACAAAAGAACACAGAAAAAAAAATAGATATAAATATAAGTATCTCTTAGTGCTATAAAACAACAGTAAAAACATTTAGAAACATTACTAAAAGCTACAGTTAACCATGAATATTAATTATAAAACCTAGAAAAGCTGACAGCCACTGTCAAACTTACATCAAAATATAACTAAACTGCTTTATTCACCGTTTTACAGTGTTGTTTGTAAGATACTGTGACACAACATTTTTGCTTCCCAGTTTGCACCTGTTTTTGTACACGCAAACCTTTTGAGGATTAGACCCAATGAATGCAACAGCTGCAGCCCATCACCTGGTTAGTCTTTGTGTGGTGGCTGTGGAAGCTCTGACTCCAACACCTTGTGAATCTTATCCAAACTCTTGAATGAGCTTTGCTTCACGTTCCACTCAGTGCTGAAGTTGTCACTGTTGGTCCACATGATCATTTCTACACACTTGTTTTCTTTCGGTGTGTCCGGTTACTCGAACACTCAGTTGGACTGTTGCAGCATGGGGAGACGGCTCTTTCATCACTTTTTCTGGAATGTTTATGCTGAAGGGATTCATGATACAGAATAGAGGAAAGAATATATACAGCTTCAGGCTTTCAGCTTCTTGTTTTCTGATTCCAACCAAAGTGCTTACTTTTATCCAGGCTCAGATGATGGAATTGAATGTGATTTAAAAAAAAAAAAAACATGTCGACACCTGATAAACGGCAACAGTGAGCTCTGGAATGTCCAGAGACTGCAATAATGACAGAATAAGTTCTTTTCTATCTGAGACTGCACTGATATCAAAGAGAATCTCAGTGTTCACTCATTGTGCCTCTGGCTTGTAACATTAGTATACCTCTTGCTGGTTATGGACTGTGTGCTGGTTATTATTGCCCCCATACTGTCTCCGCAGGTATCTGGGCAGGAAGAAGTGTGTGCAGAATGTGAGCCTGCAGCCTCCATTTCTGCGGCTACAGCTCACTGACACTCAGCTGGCGGCTAAGATCCTGGACAATGGCATCCAGGGAGACCTTCACAGGGTGAGAGTGTCAGCATGAACCTGCACACCTGTTTCACCAACACCTGTCTTAATGAATGCTGCTATTCATCGCCAGCAGTCTGAGTTAATTATGAGTCAAAGCTGGAAGCAGGACATTCTTCAGCCTCCTGCTTAACAAATGTTTTACATGCATGATGTGCTTTACATTCAGATTTGCAGTAGATAGCTTTGCATACAGGATAGCAGTAGGAGGTTTAACACCACTAACATAGTTCTACAGACTCAGTGTGCTGTTGTTTCACTGAACATGACACAGCCTCATCCATCAGCCTGAAATGCCTGCAATTAGAGCAGAGAACAAGATAACTGATCGTTGATGGAAAATGTGCTTGGATTTCCAGCTAACAAAGCATTCGTTTGCTAAACCTACTGAGCAATTATTTATAAATCTGTCTCTCCCATCAAGCCTCACTGGCTGCCATGTAGAATAATCAGCTGCCAGCAGAACATTTAACCTGCTGATTTGCAGAAACACAGAAGTTCAGAGGATATATTTATAGATGCTTGTGAAATGGTGTGCATCCCTTACTGTTCTGTTGAATTGACCTTGGTTAGTATTTATGTTCGTTTTCTGGGAAATACTAAAAACACCAGAATTTTAGTCTCTTGTTATCACGTCTTCTCCTGTTCTGCAGTCCAAGTCCAGTCTTGAGATGATGGAAAGTCAGTCATGTGACGCTGAGCCTCCTCCTCCTCCTAAACCAGAGCTGCGTTACCCTGGAATCAGCCAAAGGAACGCGGAAGGTAAAGTGATGTCAGGTAACCCTTCTACTCCTGCAGCTCTTACTTTGTCATCATAAATGAAGAAGACATGGTTCTGATTGTTCTGTGCATTGTGTTTCTGGTAATGTGTTGATGTTCTTCTGCAGAGTGCAGTCTGCTGAGCAAAGCCCCTCCCACCCCCACCATGTACAAGTACAGGCCCGCCTACAGCCCAGGAAAGAACCACACAACACTCACTCATGCTTACGCCAACCAGGTAATGTAGAGCCAGCCAGGCGAAAGGCAGGGCTGCTTTACAGAGGCCACAGAGAACCTGCTGTGTGTCTTTCAGATCCATTTGTCCCTGCTTCTGCTTCTTTTATTAAATCAATCTAATACATCTCATTTTTTTTCCTTTTGATTTCCTGTTGGCCATCTTGGTTTGGTTACTCAGTGGCTTGCTTTTAATCAGTATCAGTAAGTGATGTATTTCAAAGCATTTCCCCCTTTTCTCTTTGAACATGGTGTCCCATCCTTTTCTGTTTGATTTGGACATGGGTCAAATACTGAACAAAAACCTTCACAGATGAAAATGACAAAATGACAAATGCATCTAGCCATCAGCCATCATGAAAGAATTATGGTTGATACACATTCATTTAACTCAGTATTTGTGCCCATGTCTTGTCCAGATCCTCCTGACTTCTCCCCTGTTTCTCTAGAATACATTCCCTAACCCATTTTAGTTTTCCTCACTGATTAGAACGGCATAACAGTTACCTCTCTTCATTCTCTGTCCCCTGTTTTCATCACTTTAATATGACTGTGCCAGTAATGTCCTCCTAACGGCCTCCATCCATGTTTGCTGTTTTCTTCCTCTGCTTCACATGCAGATAATATTTGCGGCTGCTGGTATGACCTAAAGTGTTGGTTCTCAGACAAGCCTGCTGTCTGATTTAATGGACTTGTATCTATTCTGTTGAATCCCCTGTACTGACTAATATAGAATAAGCCTCAACGCAGTGAGTCTGAGGACACTTCAACTCTACAAAGTTCTTTTTGCCTGAAAACATTTATCAAGGTGATTAAATGATGCATCCAAATCTAGTGAAGCTGACATTTATGTAAACCAGTTATCATGTCATGACAGGACCTCCTTTCACATCAAATATTGATTCTGTCCTTTTCTTCAAATAATATTTTTTAACAGAACAATACTTTGATTCTGGGAAATAATAGAAACAAACTCTGTGTGTCAGATTAACTCTTTCACCTCAAATCCTAAAATCTATGTATTAGATGGAGTTGTGTGTTGGTCCTGGTCACACATTTCTTCTCTGGTAAATGCAGCTCCAACATTTTTAACATACCATACCACTTATAGAGCACTTTAAAAACATTACAGCTGACCAAAGTGCTGTATAAAAAATAAAAATAAAATCAGGAAAAGAAAAATAAAATACATGAGAACTATGGAAAATATAAAATAGTACAGGAACATAAAAAAATAAGAAGGTGAAAGATTAGGGCTCAAATGCTAACTCATTAAAAGCTAGTGAGAAAAAGGGTTTTTAAACGAGTTTTAAAAATAGCAAGAGATGGATCCTGCCTGACCTCGAACGGCAGCTCATTCCACCTTTTCGGAGCAAAAACTGCAAAAACTCTTGACTCCTCTGGATTTGTAGAAGGCCTTCGGAATAGTCAGAAGCATCTGATCAGCTGATCTTAGAGCACGAATTGGCACATAAGGGTGCAAATAAGAGGGAGAAATACCATTAAGAGACTTAAAAACAAATACAAGAATTTTAAAATGGATTCAAAACTGAACAGGAAGCCAATGAAGAGACGCTAAAACCGGAGTAATGTGCTCTCGTTTTCTTGTACCAGTTAAAAATCGTGCTGCAGCATTTTGGACCAGCTGTAAACGTGAGAGGGAGGCCTGGCTAACTCCAATCAAAATAGAGTTACAATAATCAAGGTGTGAGGTGCTGAAGGCATAAATCACTGTCTCTAGGTGACGTCTAGACAAGAGGGGCTTTATTTTTACCGGCGCCTCAGCTGAAAGAACAAGGACCTAACCACAGCGATAACATGTGAATCAAGTTTCAGGCTAGGGTCCATTTTTTAAAACCAAGTTAGTGATGCTGGATTTTTCATTGGGCTTAAAAAGCATGACCTCTGTCTTTTTTTCTTTGAAGTGAAGGAAATGGGGGGGGTTTTCAGATGACGTTCGGTCACGTGACCGCACCTCAGGATCCCCATCTTGGGTGGCAGCTGCAGCCTGTTTTCTTTGCTTTAGCGTGATCAGTGAAGCAAAACTCCAGACCATTCTACCATAACTATGGTAAAAACTTGCTTCATTGTGAGTTGTGCTGCACGTGGTGGTCAAGACCAGCGTTCAGTCTATTGTCTGCCAGCTGTGATAGTAAATCAGTATGAGAGAAAACAAAAACACTGAGTACACAACGTCGACTACTGTAGCTTAATCGGATATCCAGGGTGGATTTGGACGGCTTGAATCTCACTCATTTACTCAAGGTAAATAAATAATGCTCCCCTACATTTATTGAAATAATAATCTGGAAAGCAGTCTGCCAAGACCGTGAGCTGATCAGTTGATGGTCGGGCTGAATCATAAGAGCTCGATCTATACTCAACCTCCAGCTACAGTAATACCTGTCCACACATGCAACATTTTTTATCATGCATAAAATGATGAAATTGGGAACATTTCAAGAGACCGCTTAACCCGAGGAGATGGGGACTGAAATCGGACATTTGGGACGTTTATTCACCGTAGTTCAAACAGACCAGTAATATCTGAAATGTGTTTTACACGATTAAATGAACAATATATATATGAAATGCAAGTTTTATTTTAAGCAATATTTCCTCATCATAAAGGAATCATAAAGAAAGAAACATATAACGAGCCCTAACAGACTGTCACTTATTAAGTGTTTTAAATCTTACCCTTCCTTCATTGTGTGATATGTGCGGCCAATCGTCCAGATTTACGCTAAACAAACCAACAGGCAGTACATATGGATCCACCTTGTTGATGACCGCAATTTTCTTGAGGTACATGGCCTTATCAGGAGGCTGTAACAACTCTAGATACTTACCCAAGATGGCATACTGGAAGTGAGGTGGGGATTTCACTGACGTCAATGAAAAGGGTCCGTTCAGTGCCATCCATTTCCTTATATCAACAAAACAGTTAAGGTGAGGTTGACCAGGACCATTATGTTTTAGGGGGAAATAGACCTGGCAGTCATCCGCATATAAATGAAAATGTCACACCCTGCTTTCTAAAAATAGCTCCAAGTGGCAGCACACAAAGTGAAAACAGGAGAGGACCAAGGATGGAACCCTGGGGTACCCCCCAGGGAAGGGCAGCAGGAGCAGAAATAAAATCATCCATCTTGATACACAAACTCCTATCAAAAAGGTAGGACCTAAACAACTAAAAAGCTGAGCCAGTGATATCTACCAACTGCTCAAGTCCAGAAATGAGAATGTCATGGTCCACTGTGTCAAAAGCAGCTGTTAAATCTAAAAGCACTAGTAAAATACAGTTCACAGAATCCATTGTTAAAAATATATAATTAAAAACCCTTAAAAGTGCAGATTCAATGCTGTGATACATTTTGAACCCTGACTGGAACACTTCTGAAATTTTATTTTCATCCAGGAAGGCTTTCAGCTGGGTAAAAACAGTTTTTTCTAAAATTTTGGACAAAAAAGGTAACTTGGAGATGGGCCTAAAATTTGACAAGACGGAAGTATCAAGGCAAGGTTTTTTTAACGGGTTGCACCACAGCATGTCTAAAATTTATTTTCACCACTGGCAATTAGACTACTGTTAATAACATTAAGAATAAGGGGGGCAATGGTAGGAAATATCTCCTTAAGAAGACGTGGTGGAACAACATCACAAGGGGAGCCACATGGTTCATCCTAGTAACCATTTTCTCCAGATAGTAAAGGGAAATAGGCTCCAAATTATCCAGGACAGCAAGGCAGGGGACCAAGATGTATGGGTCATGGGAGGGGGAGAAATACAGGCCCTAGTGTTAGCAACCTTGTCCAAAAGGAACTGAAGAAACTTTTCACACAGTTCTCTGGATGCTTCCAGAGGGACAGGTTCATAAGCATTTAGAGAATTGTTAATTATATTATAAAGAACCCCTTGGTTATGAGAGTTAGCAGCAATGATGTCGGACAAATATTTCTCTCTAGCAGTTTTCACTGTACTCTGATAACGGCTCCAGCTCTCTCTCTCAGTATATCAAAAGAGACTTGCAATTTGTTCTTTTTCCGCTTGCGTTCATTTCTTCTGCACTCCCGTCTGATAGCGCGGGTATGGTCACTTAACCAAGGATCCGATCTGGGCTTCGATTGCCTGGCTTTCACTGGTGCCACAGAATTAAGAACAGTGTGGTACAAAGTATTAAAATATAAAGAAAGCTCCTCAGTGCTGGAAGACACAGAGGGCTGTGATTTTAAATTATTAAAAACTGCAGAGAAATTAACTGCAGTGGAATGATTAAAAACATGCGAGCGCAGAGCAGGAGCACAGGGTTTAACAAGTTAAATAAAAGGATAAAATCAATTAAAACAGGCCTGTGGTCAGAAAACAGTGCATCATCGATTTCAATGTTACCGATGGAGAAACCATACGATAAAACAAGGTCCAGTGTGTACATACGTTCATAGGTTGGGCCATTTTCAGACTTTCAGAGTATGGCCAAAGGCGTCCAATAAAACTAAGAAGTCCCTCACCAGCGGCTTCTCAGAACAACACACATGAATATTAAAGTCCCCAACAATTATAATTTGCTGACTTTTGGACATAATTTCACTTAAAATGTCAGAAAATTCCCATAAGAAGTCTTTGTTATACTTTGGTGACCGATATACCACCGCTCACAGCAGTGGAGAGAGGTGGCCCAGTTCAAAACAGCTCAATTCAAAACTGGAGAAAACAGGAGGGACAGCTGTTTACATTCAAAACTTGATTTATAAATTGTTGCCAAACCTCCTCCATGACCCAAGGACTTCGGGGTATTAAAATATGAGCAGCTGCAGGGTAATAGTTCTGAAAAAACACTGGACTCACCCGGAGAGATCCATGTTTCTGTCAAGCAAAGAAAGTCCAAACCCTGGCATGTGAATAAATCCTTAAGGATAAAAGTTTTGTTTGCGACAGATCTTGCGCTCATCAAACATATCCCGATGGGTTCCTGATCTAGAGGAACAGTGGTTGGAGAGGTAGGTGAAGTCCGAGCAAGATGCCGCAAATTCTCAAGGTTAGCACCTCGCCAGCGCAGATGGGAAGGAGTTGGGCCACAGGGAATAGAACACCAGGTCCAAATCGACAACTGGTATCAGGCAGGAATCAACGGGATCCAGGAAACACACAGTCGAGGAATCAATCCAAACGGACTAATAAACATTTACGGAGAACGGGCCACACTGGCCCTCAGCTTCACTAGCTGCGCTTACCATGACGTCTGTGACGTCTTCTCCTGCGAGGTGGGTGTGGTGCCCAGCAAAGGTAAGCCGGTACACCGGCCAAGAGCAGGGGCAAAGAATCTCTTCTTTCGTGGTAAAAGTGCAAAAATTTGGCTGTGGACAAATGGCACTCCAGAAGGGTTGGGTGATCAAACACCAATGAGTTAGCGTCATGAAAAATGCACAGGGACAGCAGCAGAGAAAACAATAGGGAGCAATAGACAACTTGCCACACACATAATTTAATACAACTGAAGGGAAAAACTTGTAGCAGATACCCTATTTAAATGTTAATGTTCTGTAAATAAAGTTATGCTGTAGTGTTTTTTTTTTTTACAATGCCAGCTGGCAGCTTAAACCATTAAACCAGGTGTAGTGTAATGAAAACGTATCACTGCAGTTGTCTTCCTATGAAATCTTCAGCTCAGCTTGAATGTATTTATCCAGTTTCAGAGTAAAAACTATCAGTGGAAGCTTTACAGAACGGAAGTCTGAAGATGTATAACATGCATCCTTTGTAGACTCAGGCTCTATTGTCCAAGTACTTGGATCAAACTGTTCTTCTCTAAGGAATGTGGTTTTCAAACAGATCTAGACAACAGCATCTGTGTTGACCTGTAGAGGAACATGTGTTTGTGTGCCTCAGAATGACTGCAGTCTGTTGTACTGCAGCAGGGTTTCTGTTTAGTGATGCTCTGACTGCCTTTAAGCTCTGTGCTCTTACTTGCTCAGTATATTGTTTCTTTTTCCTTTCCTTCCCCCTTCTCCCCCTCTTCTGCCTTCTCTAGTTAAGTCGAGGGGAGAGTGTTGGGAGTGCCAAGGACTCCTCCTCCTCCACCTCCTCCCTCCTCCAGGCCAGTCAGCAGCCTGGTTTCCGTTCACAGCCCAGTCTAGACCGAAGGGAAGCTTCTTCGGACAGAGTGGTTGGAGGACTCAGTGGGGAGAGGAGAGAGGCTGGTGGAGGCGGCATTCCTGGCTACTCTCTGGGTGGGCGCTCATACCCCTCCTTCTCGGACCCCACTGTACTTTCAGGAGTGGCATCCCGATCTTCCAGCAATACACACACCTCTGCAGGCACTACCCATGTCTCCGAGGCAACCACCACCTCAACGAGCTTCAAAAGCTTGGCCAATCAGACGCCCCCGCCTTACCACCCTTCTCGTAATGGCAACCTGTCCTATGACAGTTTACTGGCAAGGGAAGATGACTTTGACAAAGGGGGGGTGACTGGTCCAGTAGCCCTGGATCCTACTGCTGGGAGACCCTGCACACCAGCAACACCCTTCTTGTCCCAACAGAGAGAGGTTGACCTGCCCTCCCAGTCTCCCCATCACCACTCCTCTCACCACCACCACCACCCCTTTCTTCATCGATCCTCCTCCTCCACCTCTTCTTCCCCTCCACTTCCCCCAGAAAGGGACCGTCTTCTCGGAGAAGCCCATACAGCCCCTTACGTCCCATCTGCCAATCAAACCTCTGCTGCTCTACCTTCCTCAGCCCCACCTCCCCCACACCATCACCACCATCATTACCACCATCACCACTCCCATCATCATCACCACCACTCCTCGTCCTCACGCCCTCCCCGCTTTACTGCCCCTCGTGCCCCACCCCACCATGCCCACCCTTATCGCACCCGCTCCACAGACACACCACTGGGCTCCTCTTCTGACAGTACTGCCTGCTCACCTCTCTCCACACACCCCCCGCCACTGGGCAAGTCACTTTCTTACTCGAGTGCTGCAGCTGCTGAAATGCAGTACCGATTGGTCCGCAAGGCCTCTGCGTCAGCTGGAGCAAATGCGGCCGGTGTAGGAGGAGCTAGAGAAGGTGGAGGGATGGGAGGAGGATCAATACAAGCACCAAAGTGAGTATGAGTTTCACCTTTGACCATATAATTGGTTTGCTGCTATCACTGAAAAAGCCACATGCCTGCCAGAAACCTGACTGACTGCTCCTCTTGCTCTTCCTCCTTTTCTCCCCTTCTCTCCTCCTCCTGCAAGATTTCCTGTGAGTTCTCCTCCTTTTCCTTTGCTAATCGACCTTTCATTTGTGAGCGTTCTCACTGTTATGTGTGTCATGCTGTTGTTCTTGTGCATTTTCCCCACTTTGTTACAGCAGTTTGCTCATTTCATTTATAGTCGTTGCACAATCAAAAAACCAGATGTTAAGAGTAAAGTTTAGTCCTCCCACTGATAGTGGCAGAACGGTTTTACTAAATACACACTGAAACATTATGAGGGGAGGTTTCTTTTCCCGTCGCTACATGCATGCTTAGTATGAGGGATTGCTGCAAAGTCGATGCAAGCGACTGTCCACTGTCTCTACTTGCTCATCCAGGAGGAGTGAATGTTGCAAGTCACTGACTCGATGCAATCTGCTGGGTTTCCTTAGAAAGAAAAACTTTTAACCAATTTGAATAATAAACTGAATTTGATTCCATTGTTTGGCTCTCTGTATGATTCGATTTGATTGACTTTGCAAAGTGCATTGAAACGGCATGTTGTGAATTGGCGCTATATAAATAAACTGAATTAAATTGTGACCACTGAAAAGTGACATTAATAACATTTTTTAATGAAAGTGACTTGGCAATAAGTTGGACATTTATGAAAACCTCAAGCTGACGTGTCACAGGAGTAAAGACGTGAAAGGCAAACTGATGGCAGCTTGATTAGGACATCTTATATGGCAGCATGTAGCATAAAACAGGAAACGGGTCATAAATGCCCAAGAATTAACGTTTAACCTGCAGGCCGATCCGTTCTTGCCTAGAGGAAGAGTTGTTCTGCAATTAATCTCCTTAATCCAGTAAAAGCTCCAACTCGATTCTGTATGTTTGAAGAGCTGCTGTCACACATGATCTGATAGAAGTTATAAAACACAGCAGATCACTGTTTGATTTGGCAGTCTGCAAGATCAGGGTTTCCATGCTGAACCATGTTCAGCGCCAACAGCCACTCTTGTGGTCTGTATCCATGAGACCTGGAGGGTGGCTTGGTCTGTCAAATCATGTTGATTTTTATAATGCATGACACTTAGGTCCTTCAGTGTTTGCAGTAAGATGCTGTATATCTTCTATAAGTCCGTTGTGGAGAGTGTGATCTCTTCTGCCATCATCTGGTAGGGTAGCAGCATCAGAGCCAGGGACTTAAAAAAGCTCAACAAGCTGATAAAGAAGGCTGGCTCTGTTCTGGGGACTCCTCTGGAACTTCTGGAGATCATTGTACAAAGAAGGATTCTCATAAAATGTGACAAACATTATGGAGAACCCTGAGAATCTTCTTCATGAAACTGTCGTACAACAACAGAGTGTCTTCAGTCAGAGGCTTCGTCAGATCTGCTGTAAGACAGACCGGTACAGGAGATTCTTCCTGCCCACAACCATCAGCATCTACAACGGCTCTTTGAAGAAAACTGCACAATATGAGCTACAACAACATGTAATTTCCCTTTGGGATTAATATACAGGGGTTGGACAATGAAACTGAAACACCTGGTTTTAGACCCCAATAATTTATTAGTATGGTGTAGGGCCTCCTTTTGCGGCCAATACAGCATCAATTCTTCTTGGGAATGACATATACAAGTCCTGCACAGTGGTCAGAGGGATTTGAAGCCATTCTTCTTGCAGGATAGTGGCCAGGTCACTACGAGATACTGGTGGAGGAAAACGTTTCCTGACTCGCTCCTCCAAAACACCCCAAAGTGGCTCAAAAATTTTGATTGGGGGGATTTGGGCAGGCCATGGGAGATGTTCAACTTCACTTTCATGTTCATCAAACCAATCTTTTCACCAGTCTTGCTGTGTGTATTGGGGCATTGTCATCCTGATACAGGGCACCGCCTTCAGGATACAATGTTTGAACCATTGGATGCACATGGTCTTCAGAATGGTTCGTAGTCCTTGGCTGTGACGCGCCATCTAGCACAAGTATTGGGCCCAAAGGGAATGCCATGATATGGTAGCCCAAACCATCACTGATCCACCCCCTGCTTCCCCTCTGGGCATGCAACAGTCTGGGTGGCACGCATTTTGGGCTTCTCCTCACCGAAACTCCCCCCGATGGGGGGAAAACAGTAAAGGTGGACTCATCAGAGAAATACATGTTTCCCCGTCCACAGCCCAAAAGATTTGCGCTCCTTGCACCATTAAAACGACTTTTGGGGCATTGGCATGAGGGGACCAAGGTTTGGCTATAGCACCCGGGCCGTGTATATTGACCCTGTGGAGCTCCCGACGGACATTTCTGGGGGGGAAACAGGAGAGTTGAGGTGCACATTTAATTCTGCCGGGGTTTGGGCAGCCGTGGTTTTATTTTTTTGGATACAATCCGGGGTTAGCACCCTAACATCCCTTTCAGACAGCTTTCCCCTTTGCGTCCCCAGTTAATCCTGTGGGTGTGGTTTTCTTCTTTGGTGGTATGGTGACATTACCCGGATACGTGGCTCTTGATACATCACAAAGACTTGCTGTCTTGGTTACAGATGCGCCAGCAAGACGTGCACCAACAATTTGTCCTCTTTGAACTCTGGTATGTCACCCATAATTTGTGTGCATTTCAATATTTTGACAAAACTGTGCTCTTACCCCCAAATTGAACCCCTTCACACTCTGCTCTTACTGGTGCAATGTGCAATCAATGAAGACTGGCTACCAGGCTGGTCCAATTTAGCCATGAAACCTCCCACACTAAAATGACAGGTGTTTCAGTTTCATTGTCCAACCCCTGTAGTATTTTTGAATTGAATTTATGAAAATAGAAACCCCTGATGGCCGTGGCTTTTTTTTTTAGCATGATAGCTGCCACTGCTTTACTGCAAAAACACAAGAACCAATTAGAGGTGTTAACCTGATGTCTAAAACATCTAAAGGATGTTCTGGACAAGCAGAACTTAAGAGGTTTAGAGGGATTGATAAAGACATAGTTGGGTAACAGTATGCAACATGGAAACAAGAATAATTCCTCCATAGATGTTATGGGGAAACATTTTGCTGGCATTTGTCACAGGCAAGACAACATTAAATCTAACATTTCTGCCTTGTACTTTGGTGTTGCTGCATGACCTTTCCATATCAACATGTCCTGTCCTGTGAGCTTTCTACAGTTCCGTTCTGCACACCACTGACTTTATTTTCACCACAAGTGTCCTTGTATCATTGTGATTATGAGCATGGTTCAGAACAGCTTTTCACCATTTCAAGTTAATAAAAAGGACATGGGCTTTACCGGGTTATAAAACCATGTAAATCTAAAATACACAACACTTTAACACTGAGGTGAATCAATAAACAAAGATGAAGCCAAAAGGCCAATAAAACAACTCGACCCATAATATTGTAGGTTGTAGAACCGTCTTTAGCTGGGATAAATTAGAGTAGATGTTTCCTACATGATTTTTACAATCACATAATGTTGCTTCAGTTTGTAGTTTGCACCTATTCTTTTCTGAGCAGTTCTCTTTAGCTTCCACCACAGCATTTTAACATCTCTATTTTGTCTCATTTGTAACTGTTCTCAAGGTAACTGTTCCATAAGCAGTTTCCCTGATCATTGTTCAGTTAGGGGGCATTTGCTGAGTTGCTACTCCTGAGAAGATTGACAGTTTCCTTAAATGTTCACACTGTTGTCCAACAACCTTTCTCCGATTGATGAGCAGCAGCAGTTGTCTATCTTAGGTCATTGTTGATGTCTTTCCTTCTTGGCATTGTGTTAACACACACCTGTGCTTCTGGCCATCAAACTGCCAAACCCCCTCTTTTATAGAGGTGGTCACATTCATGATGGCTACTCCAGAGTCACCTGGCTCCTACTAGTTAGTTTCTAGTTTGGTTTTGTTTCAACAAATAACTATGTGGGATTTGTGTATGTTTTGTACACTTGAGTTTACATTAGAATGATATTCGAACCTGGTAAAGACCATATCTTAATATCCTGACTGATCAAAACCTTGTAGGGTGTACTTTCTTTTTTTTCAAAACTATATACATTCACTCTAACTAAAAGCACAGAGAGGTATTACTTATATCCTGCATGTCGCCTCTTAGTCCATTTGTATCTAATATCTTTAAATAATAGACCAGTCATGTGACTCTGATCTTATTGAGGTAAAAAGCTATTTTGACTGAGCTCTTTATATGAAGCTTCTTGTATATTTTGGTGGTTCTTTTAAAAAATGTGATTATTCTAGTCTGTTTGCTTTCAAACTATTAATAGGTGCATGGTTTCAGGGCTTTTGCACATGTGCACAAGTGCTGTACATGTCTAGGAAATATCCTTACTCCAGTCCTGGGGTGTCCATGCTTGGCGTAACAGGAATAAAATAGCTTACGGTGATGGTTGATTACCCAGCAGTGTTCTTCTGATCCTCTGAATGTTTTTGAGTTCAGCACTGTCTACTTTGACTCTTAAGATTATATTCTCAAATTTAGCACGGAACACCCATTCCTGGTCTCTAATTCCTGTTTATTTTTTCTCTCTTCTGTTTAACCCAGAGGTGAGCTGATACAGATGAAACCTTGGAGTCGGACCAATGGTGCCCAGCCTTTCTCTTCCTCCTCCTGTTCTGCCCCTTCCTCCCCTTCTCACCTGGTCTCCTCACCAAGTAGACCTGGAGCAGGCCATATGAGCCCGCCAATGACACTAAGTCCTTTTCACAAGCCTCAGGGCAGTGGAGTAAAGAAGGTGACGGGAGTTGGGGGCACCACCTATGAGATTTCTGTATGATTCCCGGCTGGTCTCCTGTTCAGTCTATGTGGGCTATTTGAAAGCTCTTGTTTGGATCTTGGATCTCATTGACCATTTGCCTAAGCAATCTAACTGGATTGTCCTGGCCCTACCTGTCTTCAGTAGCTCTGCAGATGAACTGACCAGATGGCCTGTGAAGCCATGTATTTGATTAAAAAGAAAACATTTAGCTCATTCTGGGGTTTTATCTTTTCTGAGGCCTCTCTGGGGTAGAAGGCTTTATATGTGGTTCGGCTGACCACAGCAGTGCAGGAACCTCATGCTGCCGGGGTTTGGAGCTGGATCCATTCTTGAATAGAATAGAATATGCCTCTATGCCTCTAGAATAGATTTTTAAGTGTAGCTTTTCCTAAGGTTCAGATGAGCACTTTGTACTGAACTTGTGTTCAGATCAAATTTGGCTTTTCTATTTTTATAATATCTGTGGTTATTGTTAAGGTTAATGATGAGTGATGGGAATCCTGTGCAGACAGTAGAACCTCATCAAAGCGAAATCTATTTCAAGTAATGGAACTATGCTATGGGAAGTTAATGTGTGATCAATCAGACTCTTATTGGCTGAATCTTCCTTGGTAACGGCTGGCTGTGTGAATGCGGTGGACCAAAAGCAGGAAGCTTGCGTTGCCACTTGCACCCTGATGCATGAAATGGATAATGTGATCCTTGTAACCCGTGGCCCAGCCCCTAGAGGTCATCATCTCCTGCAGTCGGATGAACTGCAGTATGAACTTGGAACAATCTGCCAGCAACATGACTTAAGGGAACTCTTCTCTCCAGGTTGCTGCACAATGCGACATGATGGTGAAAGGAAGATTTAGCATTGGAAAACAGCAGTGCTGTTTGCCAGTCTTTTGCTATTTTATTGATTTACTCAATGTAAATTTAATTCCATGTCTGTACAGGATGATGTGATTTTTAAATGTAGATTTCTTTGTGTAAAACGCAGCGTTCTTTGCAGACTGGAGCATTGACTGCTTGCACGATCCACCGTAGGCTGCTGTATCAGACCGAGGAACATATTGACTGAACAAACACACAGTCAGCAAACTAAAGTGAATATGGAAACCAGTCTTGACTCTTGATAATTGAGCAAAATTATCTAGACAATTCTTTCTTTGAGCAATTGCCTTGAAAATGAACATTTCCAATGTTGTTTTTATTTCTTGTATTTGACAATGTTTTTTTATCTATTTATATGGGAACATAGCTGTTGATAAATGAGTTTTAAATACTGAGAAATGGGTGTTGCCTCTTCGGGATGGAAAGAAGAAAGAATTCCTTCTGATTGGCTGATACGTTCCAGTTGCTCTTCTGTTCTCTCTTTTAGAATCTGTGTCTGTTTTCTAACGTCACAGCCTGTGGCAACATTTATGTACTGGTTACACAGAAAAATAATCTGGCTCCCTGTAAAAGATTCAACATGGAACTGTTTTATGCAGTTCCGGCCACACTTCACGACTGGATTTTCCATGGAAAATCTCCATATTGACATGAAACAGTTCCAAACAAAGCTGATATTTTGTGTGGGGAAAAAACATTTCAAATAGAAATTAATGTGTCAACCTGAGTCTGAAAATAAATGGTTACATGTGGACAATATGAGCAGATGGTCTTAATTCTATGACATTGCTGCATGTTTCAGTCATGTCTTTGGCCCGAGCAGGAAGCCTGCAAGGCCCTATTGTAATCTTTTTGTAAAATTCTTTTTTATTCCGTTGCCTCTTTGCAGGGCAATTTGGGGGCTTTTTTATTCCGTTGCCTCTTTGCAGGGCAATTTGGGGGCTTTGCCATGCCCTAGATGCACACGATTTTACCCTAAATTGTCCCCCGCGTGAAATTTGGTTCTTTAATGTCCTCGTCGGTGAGAGTGGCCAAACCCCTTAGGCACGGCCCCAAACGTGAGAGAGGCTGATCCGTAAGTCGTAGAGATCTGAAATTTGGCACACTGGTAGAACTCCGCAAACTAAGAAAAAAAGTCTCTTGGAGGTATGCCCTAAAACCCACAGGAAGTCGGCCATTTTGGATCAAAGGCTAATTTTTGGCCGTTTTTCACTTTTACTCACCTTGAACTTTAACGAAACTCCTCCTAGGGATTTTGAGCTATCGGCTTCATATTTGGTCAATATGCAGTTAAGGCATGGGGGATTAAAATTTATCAAAATCGTGAGTTTTCTGCCATGTTTAGGGGGCGTGGCCGGGGCACGAACATGGCGTTCGTGCTCAAAGTGAAAAAACGCAATAACTTTCCCAAAGAAATGCCAAATCACACCAAAGTTGGTATGAAGGAGGACGTTTGAGTTCCCGACGATCCTATGGGGTCATATGCTGACATCATCTAAGCCCCAACCCCTCAGACCAGAAGTGACTTTCTTTACTGGGAAGGGTTGCTATCTGCCTGTCTGCACTCAATCTGCTTCAAACTGTGTCAGGTGACTGATAACTGGGTCTAACATTGAAGTACAGTGACATTTAATTAAAGGGCGTGGCCGTGGTGGTGCGGCCAAGTTTGACGTCACGCCATGGCCTTACGTTTGGCTCTTATTTCCACATAGATCATCTGATCTTGACCAAATTCAACATGATTGATCCTTGATCCTTGAGATATTTATTAGGCGTGGCCTAATTTTTCCACAGCGCCCCTAGAAAATAAATAAAAATCAGCACCAAGCCATGCTTTGACCGAGGATTGTGAAATTTGGTACACATATGTAACTTCTCAGGACCTACAAAAAAAAAAGTCTCTTGGAGCGTTGGTCCAAACCCCACAGGAAGTTGGCCTTTTTGGATTGAAGTTGCAATTTTGACCCCGGTTTTGCCTTTTCTAGCCCGCATATCTGAGCGAACTACAGCTTTTGAGTTAGAGACTTGAAAATCACTCAGCATACTCTTAAGGCACTGGGGATCAAAAGTTATCAAAAGCTTTTTGATACACGAAAGCGTGTGGGCGTGGCCAAGCGTCAAAATATGACTTCTCGCCATGAAAGACGAAATTGATATAGCTGCTACAAGGAAAGTCACAGAGACTTGAAACCTTCTAAGACTGATCTGCCTCTGGCCCTGAACAATATTCACTGATCAGATGCTGATATCATCAAAGCACCGCCCCCTGAGAACAGGAAGTGTCATGTTTTCCTTTTGATGGTCCATATTTGGTGTCCTTCACCTAATCAATGTGAAACTGTCCCCAATGACAGATAACATGATGGTCTAAGACAGTCTCCAGTACTGAATGGTTTGGCTGGAGGGTGTGGCTGTGGCGGCGTGGCGAATTCTGATGTCACACCACGGCTATACGTTTGGCTCTAAATTACACATGCATGGTCCGATTCACTCCAAAATAAATATGGTTGATCTTTGTCAGCCCCCAAACAGCTCTAAGGGATTACATTGGAATTTGGATCAACAACGCCCCCTAGGACATTTCAAGTGCTCTGTCTCCCTCATACGTCATCGGATCCCCTTCAAATGTAGTATACATCATCAGGGATCAATGCTGAACATGTTGCCACAGTCAATTGATTATGTAAATTTTAACACCGCCCACTAATAAAGAAGTGAGTGCAGCTTCCATCTGAAAGATCCAATTTACTCCAAACTGAAGACATTCTGAAACTTGTGCACAAAAAAATTCAGATGTACGAAACTGTGCTTAGACATGTCACCGCACACGTCGCCTTCATACATCCCAATTTGCAGTGGAAGGAAGGTAGCTGCATGTGGCACTTAGAAAGCCTGGTCTCCGCCCCTAAATACATAAGCAGTATAAATAGCCGGAAGTCAGCCATCACGTGTCCAATTAACCATGGAACCGGAAAAACGAGATGCTCTGTCTGCACATCATGAGGGATGTTTGTAGTGAATTAAAGCAAACCAACTACTTATTGAATGAGATCAAAAACTCAAACCTGACTTGAATTAAAAAGGTTGTCAGCTCGAACCTGTTAAGTTCTACAATGTCTGCATCACTTCCATCATTTTCTGAGGTGTTATGTCATTGTATGAGGCTAAATGTGATTCAGTTCCATAAAAGCTCAAACTTATGAAAAAAACATCAGCTTTAATGCTCTACGAATTAAATAAAGCTAAATGGAGTCATATTTCAGTGGATTTAGGAGACTTTTAGTTTTCTGTAGTTTATTATTGTCGACTGAAAAAGTTTGCGTGGCTTCCGCACATTTTCACGGCAGGTCAATAGTTTGCATGGATTTAGGCACACTTTCACGCAACATTCATTTTTGTACATGACAAGTTGCGCCACAAGATTTGTGTGCGTAAGTATGCTTTGTACATGAGGCCCCTGGTCTTTAAACAGTTATTTTCCTCCCTCAACCAAAGTATGCAATGTTATTCATCATTAGATTTCCACCCCCCATCAAATAATTTCTATTGGAAGATATTGTTGAAATTAACTACACATCTTACTTCAGATCAAGTAGAGGAGAAAATGACTGAATCAGTCTCCTGTAAATCTCCTGTAAATGAGTCTGCAGTGAGAAGTGTTAGCAGAACTTAAGGAGCTGATAAACATTCATCTCAACTTGGATGTGAACAAAACAAGGACTTTTGAAGAAACTGGAATACCTGAAACACTGTTTCCATCATGGGAGAAGTGGAGGAATGTAAATGCCTTGATGTTCACCTCAACAACAGACTGGGGTGGAGATGCAACGGTGAAGCCGTCTATAAGGGGCCGAGCAGCCTGTAGTACTTGCGGAAACTTTGGTCCTTCAGTGTTGGCAGCAAGATGTTGCATATCTTCTGGTTCTGTTCAGGGGACTGCTCTGGAACCTCTGGAGATGATTGTGTGAAGAAGGATTCTTCATACAATGAACAACATTATGAAGAACCCTGAGCAATATCTTCACAAGACTATAATACAACAGTGTTTTCAGCCAGAATCCTCTTCAGATGCACTGTTCTACAGACTGCTACAGGAAATCCTTCCTGCCATCAGCGTCTGTAATAATGAGTCTTTGAGAAACAAAGTATTTATGATTTAAATGAACTGAATACACAGCCTGAGAGAGGAGTAAGCCAAAAACAAAAGAAAGTGATTCTAAAATGTATTCAAACAGGGAAATCAGGTTGGAGTCTAGCAGAAGATCCCAGGTACTTCCTAAAAATTTGGAGTCGATGGCAAACATTCAGGTGAACCAAAGAAGACATCAGTGTTGGGATAGAACCCTAGACAGACTGCCTAAAACAATGAAAAGCAGAAGAACAGAGCCAGATGTAGATGTTTATGAACCAACTGCTAAAGATGACAGGATATCTATACACAAAATCTAAACTGGAAGCATTTTACACATAATCAGAAACCTAGATTCCAGCGGGCTGAACAGAAGCAATGTGGGATTCAGGGATGAATCTTGAATTTGTCATGGCCAAAGAGATGATGTTAGACCCATTTGGTGCCCTCCAATGGACACTTATGAAGATGACTGCCGGAAGAAGATGATCACACTTCCACAGTCAGTGATGTTTAGTTGAAGTAGCAGAGCAGAAGACAGCCATTACTCCTGCAGAAGGTGCACAGCTGGAAGTTTCAAACACTTCCTATTCCATCACTAGGTTTGGTGGTAAACTTATTTTTTCAAATGATAAAACGTGTCTGTTGAACAAAGAGCCTTCAAACTTGTCTTGAGGAAAAGCAGATCAAGTCCATGACACGGCCCCTCCCATAATGGAGTGCAGTTTTGTTCTGTGTTATAGAACTCATTACATGAATTGTAGTTTTCTTTGTGAATAGAGGCAGTTATAATACATTTTATTTAAAAGCACCTTTCAGAGCACTCAAGGACACTGTACAAGTCAAACAGCGTAACAACAATAAAACAAGATTAAAAACTTGCATTAAAAATTCAAAGGAACAGGCAATCAGTGAGTAAGATGGGTTTTGAGTTTAGATGCAAACTATGAAAGTGTCAGTATTGCGAATGTCCGGAGGGAGAGAATTCCAGAGCTTTCTCCCGCTCTACTCTACATGATATACGGAGGTGGGCAGGAGGAACAGTGAAGTGAATGGAGGAATCTCTAAGGATGCAGGAGGGACCAGAAATGCGAAGGAGATAAGAATGGTAGTGGGGAGCAAGGTGGTGGGTAACGTTGAATGTATACAGACGAATTCTGAATTGCATTCTGATTTGAACAGGGAGACAGTGGAACTGCTGTGAGATGGGGGTGATGTGATAAAAAGAGAGGGTTTCAGTAATGCAAGCAGCTGAATTCTGAACCACTTGAAACTCAGTGAGGGATTTCTGAGGAAGGCCATAAACAAAGAGTTGCAGTAATCAATGTGAGAAGTGACATATACAGGGGTTGGACAATGAAACTGAAACACCTGGTTTTAGACCACAATAATTTATTAGTATGGTGTAGGGCCTTCTTTTGCGGCCAATACAGCGTCAATTCGTCTTGGGAATGACATATACAAGTCCTGCACAGTGGTAGGAGGGATTTTAAGCCATTCTTCTTGCAGGATAATGGCCAGGTCACTACGTGATACTGGTGAAGGAAAACGTTTCCTGACTCGCTCCTCCAAAACATCCCAAAGTGGCTCAATGATATTTAGATCTGGTGACTGTGCAGGCCATGGGAGATGTTCAACTTCACTTTCATGTTCATCAAACCAATCTTTCATCAGTCTTGCTGTGTGTATTGGTGCATTGTCATGCTGATACAAGGCACCGCCTTCAGGATACAATGTTTGAACCATTGGATGCACATGGTCCTCAAGAATGGTTCGGTAGTCCTTGGCAGTGACGCGCCCATCTAGCACAAGTATTGGGCCAAGGGAATGCCATGATATGGCAGCCCAAACCATCACTGATTCACCCCCATGCTTCACTCTGGACATGCAACAGTCTGGGTGGTACGCTTCTTTGGGGCTTCTCCA